>LKNJ01001830.1:31231-78349 GCA_002120245.1 Maccullochella peelii | reverse complement strand
TATATATATATATATAAGCCAATAAGTCAATGTCCACTTACAACCTTTTTCTAGAGCTTTAATGAAAGCTTTCTGTGATTTCATTCATGCTATGGATTCTCCAGAAAGTAAGAATAGTAAGTGGACCTTGAGTTGTAATTCTGTGGAAATATTCAAATCGAAGCTTGAGCAATATGGCCACCAGAGGGTCTGTTATATTACCTGAAAGTACTCTACATCTATGTTTGTTTCCCTGTTGCTTTTCATCCTCCGTCTTTCTTCTGCCTCACCTCGTCTTCCTCCATCTGCCCCCCCCACCAACCCTTCCCACACCCCCCTCCCTTTTCCATCTCTCCTGCAAGCTCTATTGATTCCTTCGATTGTGGCAGGTGATGGCAGAGTGTTGTTTGCCATGAGGTAATTGTCCCATCATTGGCGCTGTGATGAGTGCTCCACTCCCCCCTGCTTATTTCCTTATTAATGTGATGTGTCACCTGCTCCACACTCAAGAGAGAGAGCCAGGCAGGTTAAACAACTGCAGAGCTGTTCCACATCGATTAGCGTGGGTGGGGTGGGGTGTGGGCGTGTGGAGGGGCCGTGGGAGGAGTGTTTCAGAGTCAAAACGTGGCGTTCAGAATACATATGTGTAATCAGTGGAATGGAAGACCGATTTGTAGGGGAATGGGAGCAGGATCAACCCCCTCATGCTCGCTAGGTTATTTCAGTAATAAAAGCATGGAATGGTTTTATTACTGTATTGACTGGAAAAATTGTGCTGCATCGACTAAGTGAGAACAAAGGCACCAAACAGCACATTTTTTTGTGTCTCTGCGGCATGTGTAATTTTACCCCCTGGTGCTAATTGCTTGTGGTTTTTAGTCAATCAAGACAGACTAGTTTAGGATTTCAAAGAATATAACAAACTTTGTCATAGTCTACTTTGGATTGATTATGGAGGAGAACCACATCATTAGACAGCAACTGATTTTCATGTGGTCACTCTGGTGTAATGGCTCTGGTTACACCTCCGATACCGAGCGATTGGAGCCTGGCAACATCGATGTTCTCTGTTTTGGATCGGCGGCGGCACAGCACTACGCCACCACCAGGTGTCCTACCAGGCTGTACACCACAGGCTGCTGCCATCCACCCACTGTAAACTCACCACGTAGCTAAATAGAGTAGGCTGTAGCTTCAAACAGAGGAAAAGGGTAGCAATATGACACAATTAATATATCAAGTTCTGCTAACAGTTCAGCACTCGTTTTGCTTGCTGGGATCCTGAAGAGATTGAAGGATTTCTGTTGAGATTACATTACATTTATTTAGCTGACGTTTTTAGATTCAGATTATTGTCTGAATAGAGGAACATTTTCACAGTCTGTGCATAAAAATAACTTTCAAAACCAGGTATAAACAAACAAGAACATTACAACAACACAAGTCTATTACAGTGTGCCCAGGCTATTTTAAGCAGTTATTGCTGAGGGCACAAAACTCCTTCTTTCTGAAGATTGTATCTGCAGCCAGAGGTGAGGAGGTTGAAGCATGGGTTGAGGGGGTGTCAGGGGTCATGTGCTGTTAGGTCAGTGCACTACGAGTGGTAGTGTCAATGAGGGCTGGCAGGCTGGGAGTGGGGAGACCAATTATTTTAGAAGATATGTTAGTGATTTTCAGGAGCTTGTTTCTATTCTTCTGTTTCTATTGTTTCTATTTTATCCAAAGTAACTTACAATAAGTGCATTCAACCATGTGGATACAACCCAAACATTGCAAGAATTATGCATTATCAACAATCATCAAATAAGCTGACCTGCTTCAAGTGCTACATTTAGAAACAATAAGAGATAGTTTTTTTCTTTTGTTGTTTAAGTGCCATCAAACCTGGAGGCAGTGAAGAGAGCACAGCTGGATGGAACGGGAAAACACAGTTCTGCAACCTGCTACAGGAGAATGCTGATGTGTGCACTTCCACATTGGGCCGTACAAATGTCCTGATGCACAAAATCTTTGTTACACAGGACTTTCCAATTAAGCAGAAGTCATTCAACATGAAAAAGTGCAACTTCTTCCAACCCAAACCCAGTGCACGCTTCACTCGTTGGGCCCTGCGACCACAAGAATTTGCTTTCAAAGTTGAGTACAGGAAGGGCAAATACAACATTGTTCCAGATGCCTTATCCAGAGCTCCTCATGAAATCACTACCACCAACAGCCTACCATGAGCATGTGCAACCCTGGTGTCAGCCAAGGGGGATGGGGGAAAGGTTCTGCCCATTTCGGACGATATGGAGGGCACAGCAGGACGACTCAGTCATTCAACACCTGTAACAGTCTGTAATGGACAAGGGAGAAGTCATGTTAAATGATTCCACCAGATACACCATCTTAGAAGCCTATCGAGTGCTACAACTGCCTCATAAAAAAATCTACCAAGTCCTTCGAAAATCTACCAAGTTCATTGAAAAGGTACACTTAGCCACACATATGCATCTCTGTTTGCTAAATCATAAATCTGATTGCTATCTGTCATGGTTTTCACAGGCTGCATGCATCGGGGTTGGAAAAAAGAAGAATAACTCTTTTGCAGTTATGTAACAACAACAACAACATAGTAGCTAGGTAGCTAATAATGCACTGATCAAGGGTGAGATGAATGCTAAAATAGCATTTTATACTTTCTGTATGACTGTATGTGTTGAAATTGTTGGAGCTCTTCTTCCCAGTAGTTTGTGTCATTAAGAACCATGGCTAATTTAAATGTAACTTCATATACCATAATCACAGGGATCAGACACTTCAGAGAGTACTTCCACAGACCACTTACTAATGTAGTTACACTTGGAGGAGAAAAAAATTCATATGCATCTTAAAAAGACAGACTTTTAAACATCTGTCTAGAATGCGACTCACACCACCTCCTGAGATTAAGGGGTTTTTAAAAGAGTCTCTCCTGGTTGTGAAATCACAACAGTACCATGTGATACAAGAAGCTTTGACATGACATCTCTCGCTATCATACTGTGAATGCTATATGACTTCTGCACAGAACACTACGGCAGCGTACCACAAATATCACACTTCATTCTGGTTTGATTCAACCTTACTGAATGCCTTACAGCAAGGACAGCATACAGGTACCATGCCAACCTAATTCTATATTTCAGAGATAATTATGAACTTGAGGCAATGTTTTTATTCACCCCTCTAAACATACACACACACTCACAAATTGCATCTGTAGCGCTTGATGCACTTCACTTAGAAATAGATTTTTATCAGTCTGTTTGGGATGGATGGCCATGAAATGATAAAATTATCTAAAACAGGTTACATTCCCCATCTGCTCCTCTGATATCTGAGAAACTGTTCATGTGGCAGCTCCTGCCATCAACCTTCCCTGATTAAAACATTAAATATCCAGATACAACAAACTCCTCTAATGTCCTTAGGCAAAGTGCTGTACCTGACAGCTGTGAAGAAGTGATGAGAGTTTCATTTGACACTGATTAGCGAATCGTTTTTTCCACTGTATGTCTGCTTTATTACTATGAAGAACATGCAGAAAAGAGAATCCAGGGGAGACATATAAAACTTAGAGTGGGTGTTTATCCCTAAATCCATTGTCATATCAGAAGATACCCTATATTTTGCTAAGCCCATTTAAATTACACTGAAATCATTCAGAGATGTTGGCTAACGTTCCCAATGGCATGCTTTCTATCTAGGGATTTTCCATTTTGCCACTGATCCGAGATCTTTATGGAGTGGTTTAGCTGAGGATTTGGCTGTGCTGATCCTTGCCCTGAGGTTGATCCAAGTGCAAGCTTTAGACACTTATTTTGGATGGAGAGGTCAGGATGGTATTCACAGCAGCAACAACAGTCAGACAAGTTTGAACATTGTAGGTGAAAAAGTACAATTGTTAAATTTGAAATTAAATATATTCCCAAAGCATAAAGCTCTTTTGAGGACTGATAATGAGAAATGGAGATGAATTAGCAGGATGAAACAATGTAATGTCTATATGCTAATGTAATCAGGACACATTAATACAAAATTATAGTACCATTTCCATACCAGACCAATATAATCCATGTTGATCATTTTAACCTACACTGATTATATTAGGAGAATGATTTTGTAACATTTATATTTTAATCTATGATTTAAATTTGTTGGCATCAGCATTTTTATTTTTGCATCTATTACTATGAGATCTTTTTAGCCACATTAGCGGCGTGTTTCTAGTGATGGCAACCTCTGTCAGTTGGTCAGTCGGTCCACTATCTCAACACAACTATTTGATGGATTGCAGTTCTGTACAGGTCTCCAGAGGATGATCCCTTAACTTTTCATTTAGCACCATCATAAGGACAATTTTTAATTTTTTTACTTTGGTTTAGGCAAATTCCTGCAAAAACTAATGGTATTCTCAACAGCCTGTACTACTGTGAATATTGCTAATTAGCAAATGTTAGCATGCTAACCTGGTAAACTAAGATGGGGAACATGGTAAACATTATACCTGCCTGTTAACATTGTCGTTGTGAGTATATAGCATGCTGACATTAGCACTGAGCTCAAAGCACTGCTGTGCATAGTCTAGCATGGCTGTAGACTCTTTCTATGTTACGTGTATTCGTTTCTATGTTGCAGGGAGTTGAGATCACAATGCCAGCATGGCTTAAAATGTTGTTACTATCAAGATCATTTAACATTAAATGTATCCAAGGAATTACATTTTCAGCAGCTGAAACCAGTCATTTAAGAAGCCATTTAATTTTCCTCTAACCAAACTCAGAATGCAAAATGTAAGAAATTCAACTTTAAAACAGTCACAGTCCATAACATTCACTCCTGCTCAGTGAGGTAAACTTCTCCACTGAAATGCCAAGCCTATCTACCCATCTCGGCATCAGAAACCATTTGAATCATTAGAGGAGAGGCTTTTCTGCTGTCAAGCAGCTCTCTGATTAAGGCCCTCTTCTCTCTGCTAATTGCTGGTGACAGAGTGGGTGAAAATATGCCTCCTGTCATAATAAGTGTTACTCCTTATCCTTAACACCATGTATGGCGGTAACATGGGAACAGCATATGAGCACCTATTCTGAATGTCTTGAGGAAAGCTACAGATGATGCTGACTGTCAAAGAGGTCGGTCAAGTATCATTTTGATGCACAAAACAGCACAACTCAGCAAAATACTGACTGAAATGGAACACAAGAGATTATGAAAAAGTGAAAGAAAAATAGTCAGATAAGACTCACGAGCAGGCAGTGTGCTTGTATTTATTTATTTATTGGCGGGAATATGATTTTATAAATACAGTTTCTAAAATGGAGGCAGGAATGGAATGGGTAGATGCAATTAGAATAAAGAATGTATTAATCTGCAGCCCACCCCGAGGTCAAAGGTGAGATGCTTAACAAATCAATGTTATTGGTTCACTTTTCACACCAATTAAGCACAATAGATAGATAGCTCAATGATCATTTACACTCAGCACGTTACTAATTTATTATCTTGTTTTGTCACTTGCCCTCCTACATACTGCAGGACTGAAACAACGATGGGTGGTAATTCTCAATGACACCTAGTATTGTATAACCCAAAAAAGTTTCAAAAAGAATCTTAATTGCAGTTATATTATCAGTAATACAATAAATTAAGCTGGTTTTGATTAATGTTTTTAATTTAAAAGTTTAAGAAATAGGGCATTGTAGGAGAATAGCATATGAAATTGTACACTGTTTTCAACTTTAAAGTTGAAGGCGGCTTTCTGGTTGACTTGAAATCTCTGATCATGTTTATCAGACACATTATCACTGAGTTAATACCAAGCACAGTGGGGACCAAAGAGCTTAACAGGGTATTGGAACAACAAGTAGTGAGATAGTTTAAGTGTGTGTGTGTGTGTGTGTGTGTGTGTGTGAGTTTTAAAAGTACTCCTAATGTCACTGGGTGCATTAACCTTTGTGAGGAGCTGATGATTGCGGCTGGTTTTAAAAACTAAAAGAAAAACAAGGTAAGAATATTCAAGGATAGGAGGCTGAGAATTATTTTTGAAAAAATGCATCTAACCACAAACCATTTTTTGGCTCATCTCAGATTTCACCTCTTTCCAGTACACAGTAACAGAGTCACGGAGTATCATAAGCAGTCAGGCGTGAAGAGCTGTTTGGTATCATAGCTTGAGAGAGAGCCAAAGCCTTCAAGGCAAACTTACTCCCATGTGAAAACACTCTCAGTCAACCTACTGCCTGTAGAATCTTAAACTTGATGGTTTTGGTGAGTCCTTGAATACCTTAGTGATAGTATTTTACAACAACAACCCTAAAATAAGTCTGTGTAGGGTATGACATGCATGCAGAGGAGATAAATCTGCCAAATGGAAACTGAATTATGGGAATGCAAAAACCTTGAGCAAGAAGTAGTAATTTTTTCATTTTCTCCACAAGGTGAGTGCACTAGGAGCCTTATTTAGGTCAGCCATTTAAACCACACCTGCTCCACAGATTAAAGTTTAATCACAGTAGAGGTGATAATCATGAATCACTTAACATCATCACCTAATCACTTTGCTGATTTGAATTGTTCAGTTCAGTAGATTCATAGTCCCTGACTATGTAGTTTGTTCACATCACCATTAATATGTGCTTCATATGTACTTATGTACTCATACTTAAGTGAGTGAAAACATCATCATTCAAATGCATTTCAATATTTCCACTCTGGAGCAAATTGTCTTATGCCTGTCTGCTTTGCCCACTGGACGCTGATGCTCTCCACGTCAGATTGCATGTGCTTCAACATGTCAAAAATCCACCTGGACTTGCTTTTGCGATACAGTGAAAATGTCTCACAAATAATGAATGAATCGCTCCAAAATGTATGTGTGAAAAATGCAAAAACTGTGCAGTATAGTTGGTATAACTTTTCAGCTACAGAGTTTAACTAAGATGGTAAGGAAATGCCGGCAAACATTTCAATAACAACTAGAAAAAGCCAAGGGAACAGTTTTCTTATGTAACACACTTGAATTGCCTGGTTTGCCTAAATATATTCTTGTATTGTGTATTCTGTGTATTGTATAAAAATCTTTTTGCAGATTTTTTTCTTGTTAACTATGCTGAAGTAATGGCTCAATATTGTGCACAAAATATTAATTGTGTTTGTATTAGTTGAATTAAAGGGAAACGCCGGTATTTTTCAACCTGGGCCCTATTTTTACAAATTTTGGGCTCGAAATGACTAATAGTTACCATTAGTTTTGGAATTGGTCCAGTAAGAGCGTCTCAGCCGGCAGCCGTGAACGGGCTGCAATGGTCCGTCCACTAAAAGTGCTTGTTTTTGCCTCTGACAGGCTCAGACTGTTATTCAAAGTGTCTGACAACATTATGGAAAGGATCCCCACAGAGACAGACTTTTTTGTTAAAGAGTAAGATCCTTTTTGTTTAACCAGAAACAGAAAGTCTTGCTCTGAAATTTGCTATTGTATCAGTATTGTACAGTCATTACACCATGACATTAAAATGTATTTGAGAATCACGGACGGAGGTAACTATTTCACACGTACTGTAGGTTTAATGTTGTTAGCTATTAGACTTAGATTGTTCTTTGGCGTAATGTATAATTCAAGTGTATATGAGCAAAAAAGCTGTGGGAGCGTCAACAGGAAGCCTTGATCACATCGGGCAAAATGACACAGGAATGGCAAAGGTTGAAAGCTTCATTTTATTGTTGCACTCTCAAAGACGCCACGGCGCTAATAAGAGAGAGAGGCCATTAAAATGTAATTTGGGCCTCGTGTTCTGTTTGAGCAGTCTGGAGGAGTGTACAGATGAGCCACTCGTTCCCTGGCTGGGACGACACGTACAACTGTGTAAGCGTGTGTACGTGAATGCATGTCTGTGTTTGTGTGTAACCGTGAAATATTGATTGCTGATTTTTTTTTTTTTTTTGGGGTCATCCTCTGCTCATTGACCTCTGTGTAGTTACCTTTGGGATGACTGGGAGTGTTATTTAACCTCATGACACTCTGATCTTGTTTACCTCCCCTTCAAGTGTTAGAATGGCAATCAATGAGCTAATAATAGACCCTAAACACCATTAGAAGATAATACATTGAAGATTTTCTCCCAATATGTCATTGTCAAAAGAACTGCAACCACCTGTACTATGTTCTATTGCCCCTTTGAGGCACTTTGTATTTCTTTTTCTTTCTTCTTTCTTCTCATTTATCAGCAAGGAATTTACTGAGAAGCAAGGCCAGGATCTCTCAAGTTTGATCAAATGAAAGCTTGAAGCCAATCATCTGAGCCCACTGTTTGTAATTATGACAGTTATGTTTTAAATTATAAATTCCTTTTCCCATACCATTAAAATGTGCTATCAGAACTAATCTCACATCAAGGCATCAATGAGTAAATCCTGAGTAAACGCAAGGACAGCCTTTATAGAGTTTTTTAAACTTGTTTACTCTTCCATTAATAATGATGTTTTTGCACATAGATAATGTATAAATGAAACATTTGGACAGCTCTTCCTTTTGTAAATAATTTCAGAGCTTCTCAGGGAAATGCTGCCACTACTGTACTTGCTGCCTATCTGTAGTTATACTCAGTTTAAGGTGAATGTGCATTAGAACTTGCTAGGTGAGAAAAGAAAAGACCGCTCTTATGCACTCTCCACACTCCCTGTGGGAATATTTAGTCTGTGGAAACGAGACACATTTGGGATTGTTGGTTTTTGCTTGAAGTGTTATATCTCTGCAATTGAGGGAGCTGTGGTAGAGCACAGGTACCCAAGGTGTGCCTACATTGTGTAACAGCCCCTCTGTGAGACCACAGAGGGACTAATACATTTTGTGTATTATGCATCCAGATACAAAGATGTGACATTTGGAGAATACTAATTGCTTTGCCTGGGTTCCCAGTAATATTTAGCTGTTAAATTGCACTATTTTATCATTAGCTCTGTCAGCCAATTAAAATGCAAATACCACAGACTTCATGCAAAACACTGGGTAGCCACTGATTTGCTGTTTACATTTTTTCAACAGGGCTCGTATCAGTAATCTAACCTATTAAGCACACAGCTCAAAACTGTGGTAACAGTAATCTATTCGTCGATTACATCTTTTCATTGTATTAAAAGGACAAACATGACACACGGAATTAACAGTGTGAATAGACTTTTGTGTAGCTGAGTGCTGGTAGCGCGCAAGTTGTCATTCCAACCAATGACTGGATCAAGAGCTACTGTTTGATATACAAACCTGAAATTCCATTTCAGGAACACCTCACCAATTTCCAATCAAATTTTTATGTATTATCAGGATATTTGTTTATTTAAGGATCCCCATGCCATTAGAAACACATGGGTGTGCCTCTAGTCTACTTAAATGATGCGTAAGATATTTAGCCTCTCTAATTTTGTTGCTGTCCAATGAAAACCATGTATCTCCAAATTTGGAAGTGTCAGGTGCCCATTTGAACATTGAAACAGGTTTCGCTTGTTGTAATCATTCCTCCTGTTCATTCTGGCAATTAAGAAATTCCCTCCTAATGCGTTTTCAATGTAAGTGATGGGGGACAAAATCCACAGTCCTCATTCCCTACAAAAACACATCCCAAAGTTTATCTGAGGCTAACTATTATTTTCATCTACTCTCACACAGATTCAAACTTGTTTAGCTCCAGATTTGTTTTCCTTGCAATACAATGCCTATTAAGCAGGATTGTACAAAGCAAGAGTGCAGGATTTTAGTATTTGTTAAAGGCCACACGATCCCTGACTTGAGGGAAGTACTGGAAAACAAAGGCTCCTTCTGCAGAAAATGTATTTTAATTATTTTCAGGGCACTCAGCAATGAGTTTTTAAAAACAGGCATTTTTCTCCCAGCAGGTAAACAGCAGTATACGCACAGACACACATAAATATATGAACATGAACGAATGCAAAGTGCCTGTGGATGCAGATATAAATACAGATACACTTTGGCACCAAACAGACATTGTAACCAGCACCCTCTGTTTCAGTCTCGCAGGGCATTTACAGGTTCCTGAGCTGGCCCTAACTCTTCTTAAAAAGCCATAGCACACCTTTTACAATTACAAAATAACATAAGAAGAATGTATCTGGTGTGTGCTGCCGGATTAAGAACATGGAGTACATTCAAACACAGCAGAGCACGCTGAAAGGAGTGAGAGCACTGAGTCTTTTGAGTGCAAGGCCACTTACAAACAGCTGCTTGATTGCTTACTATGAAGAAAGAGCCTGCAGCCCTTTCAAAGCAGTGAAATACATATTGTGGTGAGACTGACTCCTCACAGAGCAGAACATGCATTCAGCTATAAATGCTCACTGTTGTCTGTGATTTGTATCTCTGCTGGACATACCTGCGTATACCACATGTGTCCATATGCTCTGGTTCCTGCAAAAAGCAAAGCAACTTCGTGGATAAAATCTAAAGGGGCAGACAGCTTGTGACAGCACCGCAGTCTCTTAAATGTATGCCTGTGCGCCCCTGGGTACTGAGGAAGTGAACAACGTGAGTCTGTAGAGCCTCACAAAAGGCATGCACCCACCTAAGCTCACACACATGTTAATTGTTTCTTACACTTTTTCAGAATTGCAGCTGCGGGAATGTCATTTTTAATCTGACAGGATATAGCGTCTTTGGCAATGTATTACATGTTCCATTTCACAATGTGCTTCATATTCCATATTGCATGCCCTCAGGCACACATGCCTGCATGCTGTACACACAATGAGGTGACTGGAGATGGATATACAGATTCGCAATTCATCTTTGGTGCTTTTGATCCTGCTCTCCAAAAACCAGTAGTTTTATATCCTTTTCAAAACTTCAAAATAATTTGGATTCGAAGAGCCATTTCGCTGTCATTATTGTGGGTACCTGCGTAGAAGCAAAACATTTTCGAATCCACCCCCTTGTGTCACAGCAGCGCTCACTTGATGCTGTTGAAACAATGAAGTAAAATAGCAAGCAGGTAAACTATTATTTTCTCCAAGAAAAAGGGTTTTAAGAGTGAACATGAGACTAAGTGGAGAAAAGCCACAAAGACTCATATAGCAGAATCAATACATAACTCACGACAGTTTAGACCAGGGATATAATGTGTGCTATTAGTTCACATTCTACTTTAAACAGGCCAAGATGAGCATTTTATTTTATAGCAATTGAATTGAATTGACTGTTGTATATGCGCACGCCTGCACGAGCTTTTCGCCGCTGCTACAGCACTCTCTCTTGATGGATGGTCATTTTCATAGGCTTGCTCATGCTTAATGAACCCTGCAGTTCACGTGTTAATTGAATGCTTTTTACGCACTCATGTTCTGCACCCCCTTCACCCCCCAAGTCCCATCATCCCTTTCTCCTCCCCGCCCCTCCTTCCCCTGTCTTGTTTGTTTCTCTCACGTCTCACACTTCTTATGAGGCCTCAGGGGCCCGCAAACAAACAATGACACACACAGAGGAATGCACGCCTACTCACATGCACACACACATAACACTGAGGGGGGAGATGCGAAAGGGAAAGGCCAGCAGAGTCATTTTTGCATACCAAAATGCTGACTTTTCTTTCATCTTGTTGGTTGCAAACTTTTCTGAGGAAAGCCCTTGAAAACCATCAGCAAGTTCATGCGCATGGTGGGGAGCTGGTGCTGGAAATGCCACGCTTTTTAAGGCACAGCCCTCATTAGGTAATCTATAGTATACAGTATTTCACTTGATTTCCACACACACACACACCCCATGACACAGCTAAGCCTGAGCACTTCACTGCAGTGATATTGCTGCACTGCTTTCTTATTTCTTTCTTTCTTTTGCACTTTTTGTTTTCTTTGGTACTCATATTTTCTTGCTGTTTCATGTCCTCTTTGTCTCTCAATGAGTCATCTTACTCACAGCAGGTCAGTTCATCCTCCTGCACAATACTGTATGTACATGGACATTCAAAATCATATATGGTGTCCTTGTAAGTTTTTGAAAGTTCAGCTGAATTCATGGCTTTTTTGACCACGGAAAGAATGTTAGTCTTTACATTGTGTATTAATGTTCACGGCATTTGGTGCAAATCAGTACAGCTGCTGCTCAATTTTCACGGCCTGCTTGTGTAATTCAAAGAGGCCTAATGGTCACTGCGCTTGCCCCCATTGGGGGGGGTTATTGTGGAAAGAGTGGACAGTAGAAAAGATATTCAGATATTCAGCCATTAGCTGCTTTCTTTTTAAAAAGCCAGAAGATTTGAGGACAACAATCACGGTGCAAAGCATTGTCAGTGTGAGATGATTAATACAAAGTCCCCAAAATCACTGTTAATGACTGCCATGCTTTTGGGGCTCTAAATCATTCCTGCCAGCTTCCAGCATCTCATCAGCAACTTCTCCATCTCAGTCTCCATCATACAAATCAGTCAATTTGTCACTAGTCAACCACACCACTGAACAAGGGCATTAGCTGTAATAATTTTAAAAAGGGACTGTTAATCCATGTATTCAATATGGGAGTTGTCATTTAACATACATTAACACATAATTGAAGTGATTATTATGCAATATGTATTCAGAAACAAAAGTGAAAATCAGCTAAGAGCTTGTTACATGCTTACCAGCTGCGACTGCCTCTGCAAATTACACTCGAGAGCAAGAGAGAACTGCCATTATATCACAAGTGAACTAAGTGCTCGGGTGACAGAAATACAAAGGTGAAAGAAAATTTGGCCAGCTTATGCATTTTGTTCAGCCAACTCATTTCTGCACAGAGCCTTCATCAGCAGCCTGTTGCACCAGCTTATACGTAAGTTCCCTCTTAAGTTAGGATGCAAAGCCCAAATGAAATGATACGTTGAAACTAGTTAGTTTGATACTAAAACTGTGTTGATGTTTGGTTGCACCACGGAGACTTAAGGTTAACCTTAGTTACTCTGACCACACTAACCATAATACTGTCGCAGAAAGTGACGTTTCCACATCCTGTGGCCAATAACATTACCTGTTGTCTCTCGTGCCAATTGTCTGTGAACACTTTGCTACGCAATAGCGAAGAGACTAACGGCTAAAAATAGCTAACGTTAATCACCAAACAACAACAAAAACGTACGTAAACAAGGACAACGTATTATGATTAGGTAGATAAAAATAACAGTGACCGTGTTAAACCTTTAACTACAACATAATATGTGAGAAATAGTGAGAAATTGCCACAACAGGAGCTGGAACATACAGTCCAGCTGCTGGCCTCAAAGAATGACTTGGCATTTTAGACAGACCAATAGGCACTGTTATAGATTCTTACAGCACTTTCAGACAGAAAAGTGGTCAAAATTATGTTAATGATGTTAGAAATGCATCATTTGTAGCTCAATGCTAGCCAACACTGCCCTTGGCAAGCAATCAGTTTGCTGGCTTTAACCCTTTATACAGAAATCACTACCTCTCTTGTTGCTAAAAATGCTACATGCTCAAAAATATCATTGACAGTGATCGTGTATTTTATGTGGTGTGAAGTTGTGCTACATGTAGTGTAACTCTTGACACACCTTAAGGCCAGGAGGAGGTATCATGTCGAAGAGCGACAGCAAAGGGGCTGGGGTCAACTTACCACACACCATGAAACTTGGTCATTTCTGACTGACGTTATAACAGCATAAAGTGAGTGATGTAATGTGGAAGAAAGCTGGCTTTTCACACAGCTGCAAAAACTGGCTTGGATCTGGACTGACCCCGTTGTAAAGGGCCAGTTTTTGTTGTCTGTGTGAAGAGGTGGTTTTTGTAACATCAGCATGTTTATCCTCCAGGCTAGCATAAATGGGAAAAGGGTGGTTTTAGCTATTTTGGTTAATCAGTCCCACCAGGATCTCTTGGAGCTTTTTTGCAATTATTGCAGGCAAATAGCATTTAATTCACAGCACTTTTTTTGGAAGAAATGATGGTCTAGTTAAAACGCTGGTGTGTTTTATTTAGCAGTAAACTATAGTGATATTTAAAGAAAAATATAAGTTAGCAATGCTGGAAAGTAAGTCTATTTACTAAAAGTTCTGTACTTTTCGGTACATTTTTGAGGTACCTGTACCATTTTCTGCTTTATACCGTTACTCAACCACATTTCAGAGGGAAATGTTTAACTTTTTACTTCACTGCATTTACATGATGCAATGTTACAGATTAAGCTACAGTTTATGAAACTTAAATTTAGCTCCAACTCCACCAAATTCAAAATTAACTACCACTGTCAAGTCAAGTCAGAGTTGTTCCAGTTCAGGCATGAGGTTAGAGATGGTTTTCTGAGATTTTAAATGGTGGACCATGTTGGGAGCTTAGGAATAAGATAGCCCATGAAGCTAATTTAAAGAAAGTCCCTTAGGGTTGTTTACAAGGTTGCACTGAAGGTGGCCTGTAGCTTAAGTTTTATGAATTGAAAATGAATTATTAATGGTCAGATTTGCAAGCACTGTTGTGCCTCTCCTTTTTTATTCATATTTCTATGAAACCGTTCAGACTTGAGAAGAGTGTGTGAAACTGCTTCAGTCACACCATTTCTTGTTGTTACCCAAATCAGCTGCACCTGGGCCAGTATTATCAATTTGAACACCTGCCACGCTGGCATTCCAAGATGTGAGACAACAGAAGCCTTGTTGGAATTCAAATATGAGTGTCAGTGTAATGAAATGGATATTGCCAAGATGGAAGACAATTTGTCAGGCGCTTACTCAGAAAGCACAGATTTTATTAGGGAGATTGGTCTACAACCTGATTGGCACAATGAGGTAAATCAGAAAGTGTCAGACATTTGTTCTGACGGTTACTATCGGACTCTTGTACCTCAGATATCACTTTACTTTTTCCTTAAAAACTTGACTTAACCATCTTTTGAAGTCATATTAATAGCAGGTCCTGACCAGATTACATAACCTGCTCTCCATGACAGGTGGTAATGATGCATATGAGACAAAAGATATGCAAAAGAACAGATTGAATATCACAATAGATCATTTTCCACCACACAATGAAGTCAACGGCTGTGTTAATCGACCGTCTGACACTATATCTCAGGTGACATCATAGACATCACAGGCCTAACTTTAATGAAGCTTAGAGGGATGATGTATCAGCACTGTGTTCTGGCGTTCTAACACATTATAGTAATTGCCCTGAGGGAGGGTGGGGGGGTACTCTAATTAAAGAGCAAAATGTCTACGCCAAAACTGCTACATATCTGATCTGATTTTGATAAATCATGGAAGGATGCTTCATCTTGGCACTTTCAAAACACCTGATGAGGCTGTTAAAAGTAAAGGACAAAATATAAACCCATATTTCAGATACCACAGGCCCGATTTATTATAATAACTGTTGAACAATAGATGCATTCGGTTTGGTTAATTGCAGCTACTTGTCTCAATATCCACTTAATAGTCTGTCAGTATGGACCAAACTGATAATGTACAGGGTGAGACAGGTCGTTTGAGTTTGTGAGTATAGTTGACAGAACTTTCTAACTACCTTCACCTTGAGCATAGAAAGATCCACAAGCTAAAGAAAATATTCAACACATTCATGGGATTATTCAGAAAAGTGCCCGTGTTTAAAAGGATTTAAAGACCAACCTGTCCTTGGCCAATTATGCACAGTCTGAATGAATGCAAAGGTTGTGTTTAGATAAGCTTAGTTCTTAGTTCTAGTGGCTGCCACTAGCGCTAAAATGCTCATATATTTAAGTTATGGCTTGTCAGTTTGTGTCTTCTTTCAGCACTTTTGCAGTTGTGTTTTAGTTGCAAATAACAGCATAAAAGTTTGAGGATAATAAGACAGGGAAAGAATAGATTTCTTTTAAGTTGACTGTTTTAAGTTGATACGCATCTAGGGGGAGTAATAGCTTAGCCTACTCATTGTTTAGCATAAAGAAGATTGGGAGCGTGGGGAAACAGCTAGCCTTCCTCTTTACACTTGGACAGAGCCAGGCTAGCTGTTTCCCCTGCTCCCAGTCATTATGCTAAGCTAACCGTCTCCTGGTGGGAGCTTCATATTTAGCTTACAGACATGAGAGTGGTGTCAATCTTCTCATCAAAATCTTGGCAAGAAAGCTAATAATATATCCCAAAATGTCAAACTATTTTTTTTAATTAGAGATAACAGCCATATTGGAGTGTCTTCTATAAATTACAATAACTTGCATTGTCAGTTGCCTTTCCCTGAAATCTGTTGTCTCAGCTGCATGTCTTAAAGGTGCTAAAAGTAACATCACTTGCTCATCTGCCGGAGGCTGATTTCTTTTTAAATGACAAAAATGTTTAAGACAAATGTCAGATTTGCACCACATGTGATGAAACTTTTATACCCAGCAACCTTTTCATATTTAGCAAGGAATAACTTTTGACATGTGGGTGAAAAGTGATCATTTTTCATTAGTTGAAGATTATTTTATGACAAGACAGCATCATAAAAATAACATTCAGCAACTTTGTGACAGAGCAGAAGAATTATGTAAGGTTTTCAGAACAATGAACTGTCATGTCTTTTTCATTCTTAAGATTGAGGGGTAAGAAGCAGACTTTTGCTCCTATATTTTTGACTTAATGCCCCCCCACACACACATACACACCTCTCCCCCTCCTCTCCCTCCTCCAATTTCTCATCCATCTCTTCACCTGAATAACAGTTGACATTTGAAATTTAAGGGCAGAGGGAGGAAGGGAAGCCGCACAGTTTGAGCTCCTCTAATTTCAATCAGATGAGTTGGAATGAACCCAACCTGCCTGTTCAGCACTGGGCCCTCTTATGGATCAATGGCCTCGTAGCCTTGATAATCTCTTGAATTGATTGGTTGCCTCATTGATCATTATTCCAGCATTTGCCAATCAAACATTTCTCCAGTAAACAAACACGCCAAATACAGACATCCCCGGAAGTTTGGTCCCAGAGGAGACACGAGAGATGTGAAGAAAATATATAAACTGAAATCCCCTTTGGAAGAGAATATCAAATCATAAGAGTGCTTAATATTTCACTGACTTGATGAAATATGCATTGTAGCCCAGAATGGAGGAAAAATGCAATGATTTGAATGCATTATGTATGAGAAGGTCTGCTGGCGAAAATGACTGCACTGTTGAATAATCGCCATTTCACTATCACCACAGCACAATGAGATTTTGTTATTACTACGCATCACTCAATTCATTTGGAAAGTGTATACACTTTGCATTTTATATTTAGGGCCTAACTTGTCTGTGCACAGCATGCAGATGCTCACTAATGAACTTAAAGCACTGACTGGGATGTGTCCTTTTCCTCTGCCTCACTTCATGAGTCTCGCTGGGGTTTAGTCCCAAAAGAGCAGTGCATTACTCATAAAGGTTAACTATAGTCGAATGAAGCAAATATTTATTAGGCTGCTAACAGGGGAAAATAACGGAGGCTAGTGAATTTTGTCCAGCAATGTCTTCAGTAGAAACACAATTACGTTGCGTCACACTGGCTG
Organism: Maccullochella peelii; assembly: GCA_002120245.1. NCBI lineage: Eukaryota > Metazoa > Chordata > Actinopteri > Centrarchiformes > Percichthyidae > Maccullochella > Maccullochella peelii. The sequence continues at coordinate 60,858 of LKNJ01001830.1, read as the reverse complement.
TCGTCCCACGTGGCCATGTTTGGGCAGGTTACCTCTGGCCTGAAAAACAGAAAGAGAGAGATTTGAGTGCACTTGAAATTTAATGTAATCTGTTTTACGCACCAATACAGAGTGTGATCTTTGTAAGTAAATTGCCCCTCTCTTTTGCCTTTTTGAATTCTGGGTAAACTTTTAACGATCATTCCATTTTAAATTGATCAGGTGGACACAGGAGACTGAACACATAAATATACAGTAGCTACCGCCTTATTTGATGTCATTTAACTGGCCTGGGCCCCGTTTCTCAAAAGCATCATGACTGCTGATGCTCTCTGTTAAGTGACGTTTGATGTCAAATGAGTGATGATGTCTAAATTAGAAAATAAGAAAATAAAAGTAAACTATTAAACAAAAGACATTAACTTTGATATATTGATTTTTTTCCGCAATTGATCTTCCACTTTCTCTCGTCATTGTCCTCACCTTCGCCTAATATATTTATCTCTTCTTGCTGAAATGCCACTTTTGCTATGTTTTCAGTTTCCTTATCTTCTCTTTTCTTGTTATTCATGTCATGTCATTTGCCTTGCACACACATACAGTATATGCTGTAGGTCTAATGCAGATTGGTGACATGAGACTCACGGGGACAGTCACTGCTTGGCTTTAGATGTAATCTGCGCTTCAGAGTAACATCTGCCTCGAACAGCAGCTAAATGGATCTACTGGATTTACTTTGTTAAACTTACTTCCACCCAGTAACATGGATCAGGCAGCAAGCTGAAAACTCTGACTGTAGTGTACATTAATTTAACGTGGTGAAAACAAAGCCTAAAGCATATTCAGAATATAAAGCATCGCAGAAAGCAAACAGCATGTGCATTTGTAGAAACGCTCGTAGAAAACACTTCTAAAATTTATCATTATTAGGAAACTGGGCCCTGGTCTAGTCCACTAAACCACTTTCACTTATATGCCTCCTGATTTGATTGAACATTACCTTATTCCTTGATATGTTTCCTATTTAATAATAGTGTTGCAGTGGGACATAACATCAGGAAGGATAATTTAAAAGTGTGACTCAACCAGGAATCATTAAGGCAGAGAAAAGGCATGGTGCTCTTGTTTATGGTCCCTGTTGCTGTACCAACTAAGCCGGGTTTACATTCAGTACAGAGTTGGCCTCATTGTCAGCAGGCTCCTGAGTTGACCGCTCTGAACCCTCAGTAGCAAGCAGCCACGACACAACGACTGAGGACAAACAACTGGAAGTATAAAAGCTTTACAACTCCAGAAAAAAATCACAGTTTTCTAATAATAATCCAAGTTTTCTATAAATAAAAACTATGAACATCAAACATTTAATGAGTAGAATTAATCATAACTTAATTCAGTAATAGGCTGGATTTCTTCAAAGGTCTTTGTTTTAGTCACTCTGATAATTTCCTCTGACCAGCAGTGAGTAATCGTTGGTTAATAAGTAATAATTGGTTTAATATACCTCAACCTACAGAGTGCTGAATGTCAGAGTTCAGAGGTTGGAAACTTTATTCACACCCACAAGTGCTGCTTAATGCAATTATTACAGGTAATATGTTTGTCAGGAAGTGAATGAGATTCTCCATTTGACAAGGTTTCTAAATCACCAAGCGCAATTTAACTACATAAACTACACGTGGTGACATTATTGCAAATAGATCTTGACATCCTGCGCAAATACAAGTGAAGGAATGCCACACATGGTGTTCAGCGTTAAAGCCGTGCCACTTCCAACGTGTTGATATTTGCACACAAATCTTTTGGACAGGAATTTTAAAAAAGTAATTGCGTCAAAGCAGGGGGCCGGCTTTGCTAGGCACAGGCTCCAGTGTTTGCTATGGACTTGTATACCCAGCACAGTGCTTAACTCTGAGTAGCACAAACAATGAAATGCCCTAGGCTCAAACAAACTGTTTTATCAAGGCAGTGTGCAGGGAGCAGTGTAATTTGATGTAGCATGTCTATCCTGGGCACGTCTTTTTGAAGGGACTGGTTTCCTAAAGTGCATTACTCAATGTTTTACAAGGGTGACTCCTCACTTCCTGATTTAAACTCTGCATCTCTCACAGACCCAGACAAAAGAGTTAACTGTCTGGAGTTCCTGGAGATGTCTGGAGAATCCCAGTCAACTTCGAGAGCTGGTATTTTCCGTTTTAAGTAATAAAATCTTTATTTTTGCAGCTGCTATTTCCTACAGGTTTGATTACATGGTGTCACTCTGTGAATGGACGCGTTCAGAGGCGCTGTGCAAACACACTTGAGCGCTGGTATGTGATTTCTGATATAAAAGCCACATTCAAACCCAGTAGAGGGTAAAACAGCAACACATCCCAGAACCATTCACACTGCCTCTTGAATATTGTATTCATGACTTTTAGAATGTGTATATTCGACCTAAATTATTTGAGAGATCCAAATATTTCACTGCAAATAACAGACACATTTAATTACCACAAGAGCTCCATGGAAACATAGAAAGTACTCAGTATTTAAATGCTTTGGCAAATAGCAAATTGATTTTCCACAAGAAACTTAAACACAACACAAAAACGCCTGGCTTCCAGCCACCTCCCTAAATATAATTCAGAGGCAGCTTCTTCCGAGCCTGATCTCAGCCCTCCTGAGTGCCAGCATTTACATTTGTTATTTCCCAGTTTAGCCTCATTTGTATTTGCTCATTTATCATGGCTGTTTTGTCTGAAATATTTTTGTGCGTCCAAGGTCTGGAAGTCTAGCCTGTGGAGGGATGGGGTCAGAATATGTGGATGATGTGCCATTTTGAAATTATCTAATTTGTGAGTCTTGGCATAAGCAAAATGCTACAAGAAATAAATGTCAGAAGCATCAGCAGATAAAGATGAAGGCCAGTATTTGTTTTAGAGCCTTAAGACATGGCTACGAGGCAATAAATGGAGGCAGATGTTACATTCCGAGGTGTAAAGGAACTGACTGTGTGGCTTCATCTCAGATGAGATCCTTGACAGACAGGCGCTTCAGAGGTCTATGTTCAGGCTGCCTTATTACTGGTTTCACTTTCAAGGAGAATAAGACACCACCATAAAAAGGATGCTTCAAACTGGCTTTTTCGCCTGTGTGTCTCAAAGACTAGAGACACAATTTTCCTGAAGTAACAATCAGAAGATCACTCCATGTGTCCACAAGCAATCTTTTACCTATCTTGCATCAAGCCATCCAAAAATGGAGCTCAACTGTACAAAAACCAAGCCATAAACTACAAAGTGCAGTGCTCCCGTCTTTAGTTTCTGAGATGAGTTGCTTCAGACTGCATTCTGCTGCTTTTTGATGCCCAGTCTTTTCTGTGTGTGTGTGTGTGTGTGTGTGTGTGTGTGTGTGTGTGTGTGTGTGCGCGCGCGCGCGCGCGCGATTAGGGGACTGAGATCTGCCTTATTGACATTCATGTATGCATTTGATGTCAAACAGTCTAAATATTTAAGACACTTGAGGGCAAGGGGAAGAAATCTGGGAGCAGCCACAAGATGCTGGATTACTGATTGATTGTCCTCACTGATCACAGTTTGCACTGTAGTGTAGGTGCTGCATGCACTTGTGCACAGGAGTGATTAGCCCCTTGTAAATGCTTGTGTGTGGGCATGTGTGTTTTCGTGTGTGTGACAGAGAGGGAGATCTCATAAATATGTATATGCGTGTGTGTGTGTGTGTGTATGTATGCATCCACATCACTCTGTATGCTCGCATCACTGTGCGTATTTGTGTCTTCGCTCACGTCCAAACGATGAAATTCAAATAAAAAATATCCAGGCGAGGATAACATTTGGATGCTATTTGGATGACAGGAAAATATTGGCCTGGCAGTGATATGCCTTTTATGCCGTCACTTTGATGGTCAACGGGGGAAAAAAATCCCTCCCTTTCTTGTTCTCACTTCCTCACAGACTAAAATCCCACACTGTTTTTCACGAGCTCTCTTGCCAAAAACCAACTCTATCCAACAAATGCAAGTCAACTTTCTATATTGGAATCTAAACCAGTGATTTGTACACCAGGGTGTACTTCTGCAGTTGCAGGGTTGTACGTGCTCATCTTATTAACTGAAATAAACTCAACAAAAAAATTTTAATTAAGATTTGCTTAAAAACTATATCCACATATTTGTGTTACGAAGGAAAATAAACAGGTAAATAGGATTCCCAATTGGTGTGATGCTGGTCCTTACTGTAACAATAACCAGTAAGCTGCCCATCAACCTGAGTCAGTTGTTGTTATTATCACCACTCGTTGCTGTTGAGTTTAAACTAGTTAGCAAGCGGGCAGAGAAGTTAAAATACTTACATTACTTAACAGTAATGGATAAACAGTTAACTAAAGATAATGAATACATGTTGGAAATATTGAGTTAAAAGTAATGCAGTAGTTAGCTAAAAGTAATGAATAAACAGTTGAAATAGTTAGCTAAAAGTAGCCTAAAGGATAAGCAATTCAAGTTAGCTTAAAGTAATGATTCTCAATAAACAGCTAAAAGTAAAAAAACAGTTGAAATAGTTAGCTTAAAATAAAAGATAAACAGTTGAAATAGTTAGCTAAAAGATAAACGGTTGAAATAGTCACCTAAAAGTAAAGGATAAATGGTTGAAACGTCCAGCTTCTGCCACTCCAAGTGACAGTAGCACAAATGCAAACTTTGCAAAGCAACCAATACATTGACATTCTAATGGTATGAAAAAAAAATTTGTAACAATATCCACTATTGGTTAATGGTGTTAAAGAACATCCAGTTTATAATCCACTCATATCAAATTTGGAACATGACGAGTGGGGTTGATGAAGAGGAACCACTGAACCAAGCCTTCTGTATGCACATTGTTATCAGCAAACTAAAATATGTTGGAAATATAAGCTGTCTTTCGATGATGCATTTGACGGTTATCTAAGGCTAAAAATAGCCAATGCACAAACTCACAGATTCAGAGACACAAATGAACACATGCTGTTGAGGAAAGGGACAGGAGGAAGAAGGTGTGAGGTAGATGTATTGTAAAGGCAGGTCACAGGAGGAAAAAAGGTGGCAGAAAAGAGAGAAGAGCATGAAGACTGAAAAAAAAGGGTCTAATAGCTGTAAAAAGCCATGTCCCTCTTTTCATTTTCTTTCTTCTCTTTGCGTTCCCAAAATGGCACTGCTGAACCATAAAAGGCTGCAGCGCTCACCTCTCACCCTGCCTTGTGTCTGACACCGATCGGGTTGCGTCAGTTTGACACCGATAGTCACCCTCACCGTTTGTTGTGGAGTTCCAGTTATCAGCTCCTGCTGCCGTCAGCCTCCATCCCACATGTTCACTGGAGGCACACAAAAGGAGGCAGAGAGAGAATGGAATTTGAAATTCTGAGAAAATAGAGTGGCACAAAGAGACTGTTGATGAAAAGCATTGCGAAATTTAAGAGGGATTGAAAAAGGTTGAACTATTTCATTTCAAAGACATTTTTTGTTCTCTGCCTTTGATGCAACTGAAAAGAGCTTCCCTTGATGATAGAAAACAGAACTGATTCCTAAAGTTCCCTTTTCATGAAACATCCTGCTGCTGCAAATAATGCTGCAATAAAACTAACCTTCTACGAAAACACAATCAACTGGACATTTGCCTTCTGGCAAATTTCTTTCTCATTCATATTCATTAAGTAGTAATTCATTTCATGCCAAAAGAAGTACTTTTGCTTTCTTTTTGCTGATTGATTTGTGCACTTGAAGTGATTCATCTATACACAGTTTATGAAAATTCATGAAAGTCTTTTACATTTGCTGCTGTAAATAAAAACCATCTGGCACAAAGGAAGCGATGTGCTTTACATTTTGGGTTTGTTGCATGAACATGAACATGAACAACAACCAACTTGGCTAAATTTGGTTTGCAGAAGGTTTACGGTGGAAATGGCTTTGCCAATGTGTGTCTCTGCAAAGGAAACAATTACTTTCCTCAGATTTCCTTAATGTTGTCTTCACTGTCAACAATCCCTACTGACATCAGAAACATGTTGGAGAAAACACTAGCAGCCCAGGCTGACCAATCACAGTTCTTGCAGCCCCCACATATTTAGCCCCTGCAGCCCCCGATGTGTAGTTACATCAGCTACAACATAGCTAGGGTAATTGTGTGTGTATAGCACAACTATAAATCCAGCTTTAATGTGGACATCATTATTGCCTCTGACCTTGTCTATGATGATACAGTATTAGCCCAACAAGTCCTCCAAATTAAAGGCATTTGGAACTGCCCCTGTTCTCTGGGACATGGGAAAACGGCTGTACTTAGCTCCAAGATGTCAACAAATTCACAAAAAAACACACATATGTTTTTGGAACTGTACGATGTGGTACTAAGCTCTGGGATATTTACGTTTTTTAGAACTGGCCTAAACAGGCAGATGTGGTGAGGTAAGGCCCATAGGAGTCATTGGCATTCAAGCTGTTAACGGTGACAAGGCTCTGCTGGGGCCATGAGGTGTCATGTGATTATCAATTAAGAACAGATAAGAGGAACGAAGAATGACGCAAATAAAACGATTGATAACACAATCTAAACAAGCAAAGCGTTGGTGCTTGAACCCAACTTTTTATCATGCAGACTGCAGTAACACTCTGCTTGAGATGAACCAAATCAGAGCATCAGATAAACAAAGAGAATGTTTTGGAGTAATCTTCTAAGCATCCCACCCCCTTCTCTTCTTCCTCGCCTACACGTTGTTTTTTTTCTCATCTACATCATCACTCTCTTCCTGTGCCTTCATCTCCTCCCCTCTGTCTTTCGTGTGAAGAGGTGGGTGGAGGCGTTCCACATGACTGTGAGCTATATATGCTGAGTTTTGCTGTGCTCCGTGCACCTCCATGCTCCACTGGGTGCATGTATACTCATTTGGTATGTTGAGACATGACATCTCTCCTACTAAGGGACCATGTGATCCATGGAGTACCTGAGTGTTGCTATTCCTTACATAGGTGTAGATGACTATCTTAGAAGCCAAAAATCCAACCATCAGTTATTCTTGAGTTTCAGGACTCCAGCCGTCTTGCAGCCACAAAATTAAAAGCCTCTCCAAAAGGATCTGCTTTCCTTTCCTCCTTTTTTAACACTCATTTTCTTCTCTGTTGTTCCTCTCCCTCTCTTTTGGTTCAACTAGGCAATGGTGCCATGTAAGTTTAAAGAGCTTTGTTAAATATTAATAATGGGTTTCATCGACTCAGTCAAATCTTTACTCATTTCACCACAACAAGGCATACTTCTGCCTCACTAAGAAGAGAGGAGAGGAAAAAAAGACAGCGTGAAGCATGTGTGTCCTTTGAGCAGCTATTAGACTATCTGTTTGAAGCTAACTGAGAAATGGGCCCCTCCGGCAACTGCTGCTCACCACACAAGGTGAGTCAGGCCAGTGTTGGAGTTCTAAGTTTTATACCCACCTATCACAAGCAGACATATACAGACACAATTGCACACAAAGGCAACACTTAGTGTGAATAAAGACACAACCCACTGTGGATCAGCTTTTAACTCACAGTAATTACAAATTATGTATATAAATGACCACGGCTAGGGCACATTTTTCAGGATAGTCATAATTTAGTGAACAATCAGCATGCAGTGGCTTTGAAGGTGGAGGCTCCATGCAGATACACTCACATACACGCTGTGCTCTGTGGAAAATAAGCTGATTCAAAGATATGCACTCAATATTTGTACCCAGACACATTAATAACAATAAAAGCTGTGAGGTTTTTACTGCTGTGAATACATGGCTTTATTTTAAATGACAGAGGCGCATCAATAAAGACACAAAATCAGTGTCATCTGTGTCCTTGTGGTAGCTGATAAGCTGACAATTGGACAGTAGGAGCAACAGTGGCAAAGTCACAGCTAACAAGAGAGTGAGAAGTGTTATATCTAGAGATGTAACATGGTATAGCTGGAGCTGGAGGCATGGTGATGCTTCTTGCCATGGATATCATTCAACACTTCGAATACTGTGTTTCTTCTTGGTGTTTTTCCCCCTTTGGCTGTATTGTGAAAACAATGAGAACACAGTTACAATGCTAAAAGAAAACCAAGTTCTCTCAATTACCCCTAATGGTATCTGGCAATTCAGATCCCAGGCATGCTTCTACCCCAGTACAATTGAGGTGAGTGTAATTTTGATTGTGGTCCTCACAGCACTGACAGATTACTTTTAAAACAATGAATGGCAACATGTCTTTCCAGAGACAATATCTGTATAAACCACAGACCTTGTTGTGGACAGTTTTTGTTGGGACTACTTTTTTTCCAATTAGTTTCTATGAGTATAACAAACAAAATAACATTCACCAGAAATCTCACAAACCTGGGGAAATAAATCTGCCATGCAGAAGAAAAAATGACCAAATATCACTAGAGATACATAAGAAATTGTGCATTTTTGTAATTTGGGTGAGTGGACCCTTTAAATCTGTATATTTAGCTTTCACTTTTGTTTGCCAAATACAAAGCTTTGTACATTCAATGGCTCACCACGTTGCAACAATTTAAATACAGTAGTGTTAAATCTGGAACATAGGCAGCACATAAGCAAATTAGCATGGATTTCTTTCACAGGCTGTGTACACTAGACTCTTTACAAATTATGCCTCACACGTCTGACAGAACAGATACCCTTTCATTTACATCAATACAGCTGTTTATACCGGCCATGTAACAGCTTGCGCTTCACACTTTATGAGCGTAACTGCAACCAAAAGCATGTTTTTATACTTATACTCATGTCTGTTTTCTTTGGACTTTGGCATGCATAAGTATATTAATTTTGTGTATAGCTGTGAGCACTGCCAATATGCTTCCAGTGCACAGCACAACTGTGGCTGAACGCATCCAGCGTAGAAGCTGTCAAAGGTATGTAGCCACTGCTGTACTGCTGACAGGCCAATATACAACATTAAATTGTTTTTTTCATTTTCATTATTAATACTGTGCCCCGTAACTGTGACTACACAAAGTGTTGTTTAGATTTGGGAGGTTCGGACATCAGCTTCTCAACAAGCATCTGTGACCTATGGTTACCCATTACAGTGGCCCTTAGGTAGCTGACCTGAGGTCATTCAAATGGGGACAACTTTGAAAAATATATCAGCAAACCCCTCACGCTCACAAGTTAACCTTACTCACTGGAAAACATAAAGCTGACCACATGTGCACAATTTGCTCCACTATTTTGGGGTAGAGCAGCAGAGCTCTCTGCTTGACGGAATTGGACAGAACTGCCAAAACAACATGGAGGAGAGCCTGGAACAGCCTAGTCTAAGAATGTGTGAAGATCGTGGCTTGTCGTGGCAGCACCCAAAAATGGCTTACATCCAAAACGTTACCCTCAAACGGATGGAGGAAACCAGCTGTTACCAAACCACTGAAAAATAAGACAATAATGTGGCCTTAAAGAACCTCTTCACTGATCCTCCCCATGCAGAATGTAAAGTCTTAAAAGTGGTAAATTATGGTAGAGCAAAGTGTTCTAAAGCTCTGCCATTTTGCGTCGCCTTGTGGTGGTCATAGGACTTATTATTAAAGAGAGCCTGCCTCCTTCTCAACTAGGACAGAACAGACACAACATGTGGCAGCATGAAATTCACTGTGACACCACTAGCTGCCAGTGCCAACAAAGAAAAAGGGGGGAAAAAAAGAGTAAGTGCTGGGCTAAGGGAATAAAATATGACAGAGAGGAAGGGTAAGGAGTGGGAGGAAAGATGAGGAATGATCCCTGATTGTGCTTGTCTTATGAGGAGCATCCATCAGGAGTGACACCCGGACAAATAAAACCCTTTTTTCCCCATACTCAATTACATAGCGTGAGGCAAGTTTTTACACAGGAATGCACGCACATTCACACGCCCATACATACACGCAAAAAACACAAGCGTACATGCACATACTCCACTCTCATTCCTGCAGACACAAGCACACATATACCTTCACCTCTGATTCATGTGTGTGCAGCGTATTCCAATCTGATGTGATTTATATTTGGCATCATTCTCACAGAAGATTGTTTAATCTCTACTGAGGAAGATTTATTGCACAATGACAGCACTTTTATATGTAATACAAGCTGACAGTTTCATGAAATAAAATAAGAATCAATGGAGAACTGAGTTGCAGCTGCAAGCGTGCATGCACAGACTCCCATGTAAATTACAGTTGGATGTAAATTCAGCAATGCAGATTAGAACTGGCTCCGAACTTCAGGGACAGGGGAAAATGAGATTGTTAGCGGTCTCACCTGTTGGAAAGGAAAACGTGGACATCTGAATCCTGGAGGACAGTTGGCTCGATTTGCCTGTGCTCCATACTGCTGGAGGAGGAGATTAAACAAGTGATTAGAAGAATATAAACAAGTGATTGAAGGATGGAGAGAGAGAGGTGGAGAAAAAGACAGATAAAGAATATGCCTGAGGATGACAAAGAAGGAATCAATGTTTAACTAGTTTGAAAGCCAAGAAAGTGTCAATGAGGAGTAGGTCTGAAGTATTCCTTCGCAGATAAACAGTCTCACCAGGTTGGGCAGCTTTGCCTTGGCAAACCAAATGAATAAGTAAAGAGATGAGTTCAGTGAGCTGTCTGTGTGTAATATTTCAGAAGTACAATGGGACTGGAGCGAAAATGCAGCAATATTTTCAGGAAAACAATTTGGACAAATTGCTTTGGAGAGTTTCCATAAAGAAAGGTGACAAAAAACCTACAGTGCAATATCACAGAAATGCCAATGGTGCTGAAAAGTCCTATAAAGTTGTCTTGTCACGACAGTATGGGGCACTGCTGGAGTCTGTTGCTGTTATTAAAAGGTGCCATTTCTTGTATGGAAGTGGAACCATATTACAGCTGAGCTGAATTAAAAATTAATTGTTGCTTAGAAATCAGTATCTTATATGTTTGTTTCATGTTATGTGTTTTGGCTTGTGTACTTATTTGGCCAAAAATGTAATTAACAAAAAGATTTGTTGTTTTTGTTTGATTTGGGGTTTTTTGCAGTGGGGGCGAAAATGTTTGATTCCAACTTACAATGCCGGGGCCGTAATTTGATTGGTGCAAATTCTGCGTGGGCGAGCACTAAAAATAGTTTGTGAAATCACTTCAGTTTCAACAGCCACACAGCTGGAGGGCAGACATTGTTAGCTGTTGCTTTGTGCCATATATGATTTGAACACTCCCTACATGTAGTACTCCGTGTAGTGAATTGACTCTCGGAGTAACCTTCAGAGTACCCGTTACTGTGAGTTTTGATGGTCTGATCATTTGCCATCACCGCGTCTGGACCCATCTGGACAGCATGATGGGTCCTCCCAAATGTTCCTTTAAACTGTACATGACCAACGCTATGTATCAACATTTGTAGGTTATACAGGGCTACAATGTACTCCAGTCAGGTGTGGATCACAGAAGTAAACAGCAGCTTAGGTGCTGTTTTCACAAATATGTCCAAAAATCTGTTCTTTTGACAGATTGAATAATGTGCACAACAGGGACAGTATCATTAAAGCTTATAATTTAGGAATTCAAATTTCAGTTTGACTTTAATATATTAACGAATATTTCTTCATACTTGTTAGAGCCCCTATGTGTAGGATTTGAACATTTCTGAGTTTGAAAACTCCTGGATTGTCTCTTTTTATGCCATCAGAATAATCTAAGGGATATTATAATCATGAAAGAATTCTGCAGATAGGCACTTTAAACTTTTCACTTACTGTAGAGGCCCTTTGCGTGCAGAGAGGCAAGGCAATATAGGGCTGGATCCTCAGTGGAACCATTAAATGTAACCTGTGTGCCATATCATATACTTTATAAACCATTAAAAAAACAAAGAGTAACCATTACTATTCTACACATGACCAATCACAGCAAAGAGCTGTTTTTATGTCCCTCCAAGAATTATCTGGTACATAGTACCATAAGCAACAGGTATTAGTCATGTCCATGACTGCCAGAACTTTGTTTATTTAAAAAATGAAAAATAAACTACTTATACTTATATACTACTTTCAGTGGCAGGAAACATAATTTCTTCAGCACAGTAATGAATGGCTTACTGCTTTTACAGACCTGTATAAACACACTATTAAAATAAGAAAAAAGTGCAAAGTTCAATTACTCTTTTTGAGTCATAATTGTGATTAATCAAGGTTTATTATATATTTTGATGGGCTGTAAATCATATTAATCATAAAAATTTCCACCTCAGAGATGAGTAAATTAGCTAATTAGAGCAGAGATCCAACTGACAATTGCAGTGAAGAGGTAATTTATCATGATGCAAAGCAGTGCAGTAATAATAATAATAATAATAATAATAACAATAATAATAATAATAATGCTTTTCATGTCATTTGCATTTCGGCTTGAGAGTAAAATGTCTTGTGATGCCAGGAGCTCACTCATAACACCATCCTCCATCTTTGAGCATTTGAAAATGCCAGAACGTGGGCGGGGGGTTTGATCCAAAACAGAGTGTGGACTGGAGAGTGAGCTCTGAAAGCCAAAAACCTCAACACTTGGCAAGTTATCTTTAAGTCATTAGTAATGCTCGAGAAAACCCAACAAATATATTATGATCACTTTGTGCTTTGGTGCAGTGAGAATCTTACTTATTGTATCCCTAAGTGTTGCATCGGCTTCTAGTTTGTTTTTTAGGCTTTTTTTTTTTTTTTTACATTAGAAATATTTTATGTGCAGCTCAGAGAGGTCTTGGGTATCTTCTCCTGGGGACTGAAGGGTTAACATGGGGGCTGGAAAAGAGAGAATTCCTAATTATGAACAAACACATTGATTGGACCCATAACCAAGTCTGTGTCTCTCGTGCCCTCCTCAAAACCAATGCATGGCTCTCTGTCAGAGAACACTAGGCTTCTTCTGTGCTAGCTCTCTCTCCACCCCCATGAAAACAGCCACAGGAGGGCCAACTGTCCCATATTCTTTAGGGACTTTGAAGTATTTTCCTATAGAGCAGATATAACAACACACAGAACCTTATTTTGTTGCCTAGTTACAAGATTCTTCGGCCTCCTAAAGATTGCCTCAGCCGAATGAGTTCACACAAGCAGAATCCACACGTTCGAGATCGAATGGACATGCCACCAAAGGAATACTCAAGCTAAGGTGTGCACAAACGCATCTCCTGCATGAACAGGTCTCTTATGCAAACACAGACATAACGAAAGAACAAGGATCTGGATCTCCTTTCTCGGTTTGCCTCAATCACACACTGATATCAAATATACACACGCACACGTGAATTCATGCACACACACACACACACACACACACACACACACAGTTGAAGAAGGAAAAGGCCACCTGTCAGAGAATAACAACAGACCTGTGTAGCCTAGCAACAGCTCAAAGGCTTATTAGCTGGAAGAAGAGAGAAGAATGCAAGAGGGAAAACTTTGGCTTATGTCTCTGCTTCTCACACGCTTACACAAGCTGAAGGGCACACGGGCTCAAATGCACAAGCCTCATTCCCGCCAACCCTCCTCCTCTCACATCCCTTCAAACGTGCCTTGCTTCTGACAATCCTACATTTACAACAGACCATCGATCAGGCTGCTAAACCAAACAATTTGGCGACTCACTTCTTTCTCTCCGTCTGCCAAGAGTGGAACATTTTTAATTGTCAATTTGTTGCTCTGTTTTTTAGTTTGGATGCTGTGGCACCCAACTGCCAGCCCTGGGTATGCCAACTCCCCAACACAATAAAATGGGGCTTCACTTAATTGCTCTCTCTTAGAGGCAGTATCTAATATCTTGGATTTGATTACTGAGACAAAAGAGGTTTAAATCGATGCTAAACAATGGTTAGGGTGGCTGATTGAAAGGCTGGGAGAATAAAACACTCAGAATTCAGAGTGTCGGCATATAGGACCTTGGTTCTACCTGAGTGGCCTTGGTGTTTTTAAAGAGAAACCCAAATAGTTACTATCATCTATTCACAGCACATTCTCCTTCATACTCCTACGCTTGATAAGAAGCTCTTTACCTTCTCCTTATCTGATTTTCTTTTTCATAGTCTACCCTTTCTCTCTTTCCCTTTTAAAACTTTAATAGCAGAATATTTAGGTTATGGTCAGCGCCAGAGCAAGAACAGGTAGGTGCATGTGAGCCAGAGCCCCCACGTGTGTGTGTGTGTTTGAGAGAGAAAGATATTAAAACGTGTCAGTGTCTGAAATAGTTCTCATAACTTTTTCACACTTTCTATAAACATTTACTTGCATCTCTGCATCAGCTGTTTTGCTGCCAAAAATAAAACTTTTATAATGTCTCTCTCCATCACCATCACACACACTCTCTCTCTCTCTCGCTCTCTCCCCTTCGCTTACTCGGGCTTGCCTCCTTGTATCTCATTTCTCAGCTGACACCAAGAGACCCCCATATTGCCACTTCCACCCAGGGGGAATGTGCATTGCAGCTTCAGTAATTATCCTGCTGGATTGGAAGTGCTGAGGTCAAGGGGGCAAACCTCAGAGTGCAGTAAGCCTTGCTGTCACTGTCACCACTGCACATGGTAAAAGAAAGTGCAACCCATATTTAAATAGGTCATAGACGGAAAGGGCAGAGCGAGGAGAGATTGAGAAAGAGGAAGAGACGGGGATGTAAAAATGATGGTGTTCCGTTTTTACATGGAGAGAAGAAAATATTCTGCTTACCTGAAACTGCAAACTCCCCACTGAGTCAAGACAAAAATATAGCAAATGGAAAAAGAACAGCCGGAAAGTACACTGAAAGAACAGTTTTTTATCCTTTCATTGGTCATTTGAGTGAGAGCATCTGTCAGGGGTGAACTTCCAAAGCTCTCTCTAATAAATATGTTTGCTGTGTGTTCACAGATGTAATGTTGGGAAACCAGAACAGAGTAGAATGGTGGTGAATGAAGTTTCAACATACTCCATGTCATCTTCCAAACCTTGCTGCATTAAGCAACAAGTTGTCTATTCAAGGTTAGTAAGAGACCCCATAAGGTAGTTCTTAAAAGAATAGTTCTAAATAATTAATTTTACTGCTGAGACGGTCGAAACCACCCAACCTTTTCTAGAGCCAGCAGATGCTTAGCTTAGCTTAGCATAAAGACTGGAAACGAGGGGAAACAACTAGCCAGGCTCTGTCCAAAGGTAACAAAAATCTGCCTGCCAGCACCCCTGAAGCTCACTAATTAATTTGTTTGTTTAATCCATACATACAAAAACAGGATTTCTTTTTACTCTACGACAAAGCCAGGTTAGCTGTCTCTCCCTGTTTCCAGTCTATATGCTAAGCTAAACTAACAACCTGCTGGCTCTACCCACATGTTGAGAATACAGGTATGAGAGGGGAAGCAATCTCATCTAACTCTCAGCAAGAAAACAAATAAATGTGGTTCTCAAAATGTTAAACTATTCCTTTAATGTTTGGCATTTCAATATGTGCTCAGTGATACATATGTATGTATATATATACAGTAGAGGGTTCCAGCTACAAAGTTACACAAGCTGTTTTAATAGACTGAATTTTAGAATGTTTTCCCAGCATCGGACTTTAAATGTCAAGAGTTTAAGTGGTCTTCAGGCTTGATTGAGTACACGTTAGAAAAATACAGTTATAGCACTATTCTGACTGCTCATTGTGATTGGCTGAGTGGTACTCTACTGTGTCAGAATCTCCCTGATACTGACACCCTGAATGCATGTCTGCATGCAAGGCAAGTACCACTTTGCCTTGTTGAACTTATTACCCTGTAACTTGTTATGTTTGTTGTAAAGTAATCAGAACCATAATTTTGCTACTGAGCAAAAATAAAGTGTATGTACTTTGTCAAATCTGTTTGCTTTCAACAAATCTGTTTTAATTTAATATAGTTATAATAATTAACTTTAACTGATACACAGCCAGCACTTGCCTAAATTAATGTTCCAAATGAATGGTTTACTTCACTTAAGAATAAAAACAGCATTCATTAGAGTTTGTTGTTACTTTGTCAGTCAACATCGCACTGGGTAGATGACAGAATAATTTTCAAGGCTGGCCAAGAGATATTACATTTACAGGTATTTTTCACACACACACACACACACACACACACACACACACACACACACAGAGTTTGGTTTAATGATAGAGGACAGGACACACGCTCGCCTAAATCAATGGGTGGGAGCATGAACACACCGAATCTCATGCCAATCCAACCACTAGTTTTTGAGACATATTGGTCACAGTCCTAATTACCTCTGTGGAAGCAATGAAGACATGGAAAAGGCTATTAATGTATTTGCCAAATATACTGTGAATATACTGCATGTGTTAGCCGGTATAGCAAGAACATTTTTTTTATATATTTTAGCACTACAAAAGTGTGATAGGTATTTTCCTGTGGTGTTCCTATGGTTCAGTTACAGTAAAAGTAGAAAGGGAGAGCTTTGTTGGACTAAGAGCTGGGTTTAACAGCTCGTCGCGTGAGCCTCTGATCAGCTGTGAATGGTGTGTAACTAAGCAATAATACAGGATAAGTAGTGCTGTGATGGTGTGGGACACTGCAAAGTTAGATCTACTTGTAAAGCAAATCCCCNCCCCCCCCCCCCCCCCCCTCTTGATTACTGTGTTAAGATCTGACCTCTGAGGACTGTATGCATATAATAAGCAAAGCATTACACTTGGTAATCAGATAGATTTAGCCATTATAAATATTCAGTTGTAGGCTTCATCAAATCAAACGCATGCATAGAATATACAAGAGGTAAAAATGCAATGTGATACTGCACACATCGGCTTACAGATTCAAGGGTGTGTTTGTTGATCCGTTTAAATCTCAATAATATATTCACCTGATGGGTGGGAGGGTAACCAGGTCTAACAAACCGCTTTGGGGTGCGGGGCCGAGGGCCATGACACACAGCAGTTGCCAACGGACTGGCTGCCTGATGGGAAGGAGTCACTTTATTGGCAAAGTTCTGAGCGGCAGAATACCCAACTGTGAAAGGACAAAACAAGTACAGGATTAAGGAAAAGACGAGGATAAAGCTATGAGACACAATGTTCTTTGTTTTTTTAGTACCTGCCTTTTAAATACAGTGATTTACAGTAGTTACTACTTTGGAAAAATCTGACTGCTAAGTCTATTCTTTCTCAGGTGAAAATCTAATGGACATATGTTAATTTTAAAAACAGATACACCCTTTAGTATTGGGATTATTACTTTGATGATACACAATGATATATAAATTAAATCCTAGAGTTGGCCATTGAGGATCAGTAGTTCTCAGATTTTCATTCCAACACTCATAGGGATTTACATGCATTTAACTAGAGCATTAAGAAGTTGCTATTTTTCAAATGCACAAACTTCCAAAGTTTTCACAGTGGCTACATCACTGCAACTTATAAACACCTTGTTAGCTTGTCTTCTACTGTAACACATTCAAACACGCATGCCATGAATCAGAATTCCAGGGTATTAGGGAAGCAACTTCTCCAGAGAGGCAACTGACTGGATCATTAGCTTTAGGTGATGGTATACTTGACAGACTGGCTGTACACAAACATGTCTAAACTAATTTACAATTGACATGGTTTGAAAGCAAAGTTTGAACATTTTCCAGTCACAAATAAGAATGTGGGCATGGCAACTGCTCAGTATAGCCATATTTGACTTGCAACATCTTATTTGAGACAGAAAGCAGGAGGATGTATGGAAAATATAATATGTGATAATATAGAATATAACCTCTTCTATACATTTCTGTTGGATCTGTGCTTTAAAACTGACTAGATTACCTGTCGGTGTTAGAAAAATGTCACTTTATTATTTCTATAAATATCAGACCTCCTCAAACTGGGCCAGAGATCGGTCAGTGTTCACTGTTGAGCTTGATAAAAGGCACAGATTAATTAATGTCACAAAGAATAACAATACCACTGGTGTGAGATAGAGACCACCAGTTGTCTCAAGCGCAGCCTCATTTGCATCCGGTAAATATACCAAAATATCACAATTAATTTGACAATGATATATTGATGTTTAAAAATGCTACACATAGAACCTCTGAAGCACAGTGCATAAAGGGCAAGAGGACATGCTGCAGCCATCAGCTTAGTTAGTGTTGCAAAATAAATGCGCTCAACTGGTGATGATCGTGATAAATTCTTTATGTGACCCACCATGAAACATAATACCTATCCCCCCTGCACACACAACTCCCTACACACAGACACATTGGATAAAGATGCCAAGGTGTAAACTTACCTTTGGCTTCGTTAATGGTAACTATCTGCTGAAAGCTACAAGGTCTGGCTTTCTCCTGAGGGACAGCTGCTTGCTTCATGCCCGCCTTGGCAGCGCTAGCCCAGGACCTGGCATTAACACCCACGCCATCTGTACCTGCAACTGCAATATGCACAGCAAGGGGGCGGGGATTATCACTAGACCCATTTCACATGCACACCGTCTTGTCTGGCCTGTGTCATCTGAAGTGTGATGTGGAGGGTAAGCTTAATAGAAGTGTGTTCTTTTCTGCTGTAAAGGAATTTTCAGCAGTCCCCCCTCAGGTGATCAACAAAGTGCTATTGAATCAAAAGGGCCATGCTATCAGAGGGTAAATTCTATCATATCAGCACTGACTGCAAACTGCTGGAGGAGTGCCAGCAGCATGTATCACATATGCACATTTATTGAGCAGAGCAGAGCTGCCTTCAGCTACAGTCGTGCACCTGTTAAGAAGCAGAGGTGAATTCAAACACAACCACATATAACCAAATCGTATAATTCTATATATTTTCAGTTATCCTCGCATGAAAATATGCCCACGGTACACATGATTTTTTTAAATTCATAAATAGTTAGAATAGCAAAGGTATGACCCCACTGTAAAGTGTATAGGAGGTACTGTATGTACTGTACAGGCAATACTCCTTACCAAATGAACAGTGTACTTGACTTGTTGTTGACTTAATTTATATCTGTGTCCACTGTTCAGCACCAACAGCCAGTACGGAAGGCTCACCATGTAATTCACTTTGCCACTGCACAATAATCCCCTCATTATGAAAACATTTTCCCACTGAGTCATTCAACTGAGGAAGTACTTCTCTGCAACGCCGATGTGGAGTCACAGTGTGTTAACACCTACACAGAGAGACGCAATGTTTGCGTGTATGTGTGGGTTTGTCTGTGGGTGGGCGGGTGGACTTGTCAGGGATTACAAGTGGCACAGAGCACTGCCCCCTGATTGATAAGGTTGTTCTGATTTGGCTGTTTTTCTCTTGGCACAACTTAGGATCGAGAATTCGGTCTCAAGTTCAGAAAAGTAAACAAAGAAGTGAAGCTAAGCCCGTCTGCTTTGTGGCAGAAACAAAAGAGGTTCATTAAATTAGTTTTTAAAATGGCTGAGGGAAAAGGGGTAAAACTTTGTGAGCTGGACAAAAATTTGCACTCAGCAACTTCAGAGAGCCAGCGTCTCTGCCTGGGACAGGTGCTGCTGCCTCTCTCGTGCCTTTAATTAGCCGAGTATGACGGTGTCATTAATATCAATAATAGATTCTCAAACAGGGATGTTTGTGTGCGTTTGTGTATTTGTAGCTCCAGAGGATATTAAGAATGGCATAAAATTATATTAATGATGACCAGATTATTTATACCAACTAACAGAAGGAAAGGCATACAAAGAGCACAGCTAGGCAAAGACACATAGCAGAATTATTACCTCTAGGAGGCGGCTGGTTGTTGGCCTTCAGTTCCTCACCACTGATGATGGGAAGGTTGCATTGGCTGGTCGAGCCAAATGTTTGAAGGTCCAGCACAGTTTTCTGATCTCCTGCACAGATGGAGGAGACCTCATGGGGCACATTTTCCATCCTCCTCTGATGGGAAGCCCCACTCTCTTGGCGGTAGTTTGATGAGTGAGTAAGCCCTCTTTTCCCTGCTGCATTTTTGATCTTGGGATTCCCATCACACAGTACACCCAACGCTAAAGGTTTCTTTGGGGGCTGGAGAGCCGGGAAGTCAGCCAGTAGGTCATAAGCCTCCTGCTGCGCTGCGTCTGCTGGTGGTGTGTTGGTTTTCCAGTTTGCCTGAGGTGCTTCTGCTTTGCCTTGGACAGGAGCCTGCGCATGGGTGGGCACGCCGCTTGCCAAAGTGACAGTGGGGATGTCATGTGGGTGGAATGAAAGGGGAATCTCCCACTGGCCATGCATCTTCCCTGAGGGCGGATGCTCCATGGGACATGGTAGAATGCCAGCCTTTATGGTAGATAGTGGAGGAAAGTCCTTCTCTGTGCTAGAAGATGTGAACTCACTGTCAGAGCTTAATTCATTAGATGAGTGTGGAAGTTCATTTTCTTCTTCCTCACAGTCACTGTTGTCATTCGCTGAGTCATCATCGCCGCTATCAGTGGCGCAAGTTCGCACACCAGGTAGAGTCACAGTATCGTCATCATTGCTAGAACTGCTGTCAGAGCTGCTTCTTATATTCTGCTCATCCTCGCTTTCACATGTATCCCTCGGTAGCATAAAAGGAAGAGGAGGATCTTCCTCTTCCTGCAGGTGTGGGGTGTGGTCCTCAGTGGCAGAACAGACGGGATCTGTCGCCAGAGGTTGAGGTTCAGGTGCAGAGCTCTGTTTCCCTCTTCCACTGCTGGATTGGGGGACCCAAATCTTCTTAAGGGAATTTTTAACACTCCTTTGTTTATCTTCCACATTTTCCTCCTGACAGGACAGTAAATTGTTAACAACAGACCTGCTAATCACTTAATTAGCAGGTTATTTTTGGCTTTAAAAGCAGGGGTTAAATAGACTACAGTAAACCAACACAGAAAACAACTTTAGCCTCCAAAGTCATCATGCTCACCAAATTTCTTTTCTCCTCTGCCTCCTCATTTTGTTTAATCTCTCCTTCCATCGCAGGACTCGGTACCCGTGCAAGCTTGGCAACATGGGGATGTCTGCAGCCCGAGAGATAAGGGCAAGGAAGGGTGAAGTCAGTGTGGTATTGCTGCTTGTCCTGCTCATACTGTGTGCTCAGACCCAAATCATCTGCTTCTTTGTGCTGCTCCTCAGCCCTAGACATGAGAAAGACACAGACACGTGTGGGAGTGTGGCAAGGTTAACACATCTTTTATATGTAACAGACCAACACATCAAAATCGCTTTGACTTCAAGGTGAACTTGCTCATGCAGTCTTGTATGCAACGTTTATTTCATAAAGAAAGCAAAATGTCTGGTAATGGTGTCACACATCTCCAAATATAGTGAGGCTTTTTTTAGGAGTTTTAGAAGCAGGTGACATTTATTTTAGAATGTGATCTCTGTGGTGATCATGTAGTATAAAGAAAAGGTCACTTGTATCATGAACATGCTCAAAACCGGTTTAATTGAAGGCACTGGAAGAGTTTTCTACTTTTTTCTCATAATATTTTAAGAAGTAGTACCTTTTGGTAAAATGAATAATTTTTTGATAGTGCATAACATTCTAACCTAACCTAAGGGCCTATGAACAACATACGTTACTCAGTTGATACTGTATACTAAGTCACCATAATTTCATTGCCACATTTGACTGGACTTTCAGCTGAACCCAACATTTTGCCTCACAGAGTGTGAATCATTGGGTCCATGGCTCCACCCTGTATGTGTGGTGCATCGCCCACTTTAAAACATGACTTTTTAATGAGGCTACTCTTTAGTCACCAGCCTGTCGACTGTCGAGCCGCGATGCGCAACAGACGGTCCGGTGAGACCCGGGATGCTTATGATAACGGAGACGTCATGGAAGCTCCGGGCGGCCGGTGAGCAGATGGTGTACATTAACATTATACAGTGGGTCTCTGACCGCACAGCAGCCCACCTGATCTACACTGAAATGTTGAGATCTGGATTAGAAATAGGCCTCAACTTCTCATCCATCCGTCCATCAATTCATCCATCCATTTTCCATAGGCCTATCCAATTTAGGCAAAGAATGTCTTCAAAAACTTCAGGATGACCTCTACAATGGACCATTATCCAGTTATTGTAAAACCATGTATTTTTCATTTTTAACACGTATAGCTGCAGTAAGAAACTAGTAATCCTATATTAATGACTTAGTACCAGTTATAACTGCAGACATGATGGCTTATTTGAAAGTGAGAAACTAATGAGCATTTATCAATGGATTGCCAACATTTATAACTGTATTACTACAAAATACAGAGGATAAACACCAGCCAGATGGATTTTTTACAACCTTGAAACCCAAAACTTCTTCCTATTAATGGCTTATACCTGGTCTATAAAGCATTAGTTAATAATTTGTAAACATTAATAAATCCATGTTTTACTAAACTCTTAATACAGACACACTACAATGTATTCCTATAGGAATACAGTGAAAACAGTGATAATGACCAATGACATCCTAAAGTCACTATATTCTACTTTAATAATATGATGTAGGCCTATTGAGTACTCTACCACATGCATTATTCAGGCAGACTGTATAAGCCTGCAAAGGTATAGCTTATAATATGAGTCATACTGTATTGTAAAATTTATTAAAGATGTAGATTCATTGACACATTACATCGGATGAACGTTAGGTAATGTAATTTACCATGGTTGAGAAATGTGGGCCTATACATTAAGGTACAGTAGTTTCTGTGTGTGTGTGTGTGTGTGTGTGTGTGTGTGTGGATATTATAATGGTTCCCAGACTCTCTGTGTGCCCTGTGTGTTACTCAGCATTACCGGTGACTTGGTTTGTCGTGTGGAGCCGTGCGGTCTTTATTCTGCTGCCTCCCAGGTGAACGTTGAACTCTGCCAAGCTCCTCCTTGGCCTCATTTGCTCTTCTCCAGATGTTTTTGCAAACACGATCAAAGTTGTCGTTCGGCACGTGTGGGTGAATCCAGGTGGAGCGCGGAAAAGGTGCGAATGCACTCACGAACTGTTTTGGATTGAGTGGCATCATTTTCTCTCTGTTGCTCACACGCATGTCCTTGTCAGTTTTTTTTTTTTTTTACAGCGTTTAGTTGTTTATTTTGAACCAGATCTTTTGAAAGGAAACAATATCTGTGATCTTGGCAGGCTGTCATAGCAACCGGACCGGTTGAAATTCGAGAATGATGACCATTTCACTGTTAACAACATTGTAAATCCGAGTTTATCCTCCAGTCATTTCATGTTATAGTGTTTTTAATGTCAATAGCTGACAAGAAAATGAGTTGTTATAGCCTATATGACACATCAAATCCGATTAAACTGTGTATAATTTATCTCTAATAATCATTCTAGTGAATGAATGAATGAATGAATGAATGGGCATTATGTAGGCATTTGTATGCAAACATGCTGGACTGTATGGACCCACACAGACCTAACACTCATTGGGCTTCCCTGTTATTTACCAGCGCAAATAGAAAGGTTGAATCTATTTCGTGAGAAAAGATGCACCGTGTGTCCCAGAACAAGCTGATCAGGAGGGACAGGGGCAGTCCAGTGTTCGTAAACGTTCATTTAATGTTGCGGGAAGACTATTTATGATCTCCATCATATATGTAGGATTGAAGGCCAACGCGCATTCCATTAGCCCGGCCGTTTCCACGCACGGCGCGCATTGCGGAAAACTAATTATACCGGTCATATGCAAAAAGTGGAAATGACATTCAAATTTACTGGCGAGGGTTCCAGTCTGTTAAGCATCAATTTCACGTTTAGTGAGCAGGAAGTGGACATCTATGTTAAATTGCCGGGCAATCTGATGATTGGTCTTAATGGATGGAGACAATGGCCCCTAAATCTTAACAAATTGGAACAAAGTGGATTTAATCCTTCATATATTATTATTATTTTTATTATTATTAGATGCGATTATATTTTAGAAGGATATTGATTTAATAGAAAAAGAATAGTTTACAGCTTAAAAAGTCGGTTATTGACCATACTAATTGACCTAATGAGTTTACCTTAATGACTAGTGAATAGAGTAAGTTAGATATATCTGTAGGCATATGAAATGACTGGAGGAGGTACTGAGAGCGGGAGAGAGAGGGAGGGGAAGAGAGAGAGAGAGAGAGACTCGCAGAGAAGGAGCAGGTCTGCTCTGCAGTCTGAATCTTGGCGTCGCACAGACCCGAGACGACGCTGTGGCCAAGCGCTGCGATACTGGGAATACATACTGCATATTTCTCTCTATAGCCTACAACAAGATCACTGACTACGCTCCAACGTTGGCTGAGAACTTCTAAAACAAGGCGATTTGTCTTGGATCCGGATAATCGATCTGTGGCTCTCCATCATTCGTCGGTCGTTCATCCGGATCTCGGTCTTAAGGCGAGTTTAAACGTGGATTATCGGCACCGCACATGTTGTCTTTTAAATGGAGATAAATTAAAGAGAAGGACGAATAAGTGCTGCGGGACAAACTGAAGGAGGGATCTCCTGGTTTTGGACGTGCGTCTGGTAATATCAATTACATATGTGGAGCGGACGAGGGATTTTCGTGTGTTTTTTACGCGTGCGGGGTAGATCAGTGACCACTTGAATCACGTCTCCCCTTTGGTTTGCCTTCCCTCCTTTTTCTCCCCTTTAGGTGTGAAATCTATCTTCTCAGACAGAGACTCTGAACCCCTCGGTCCCCGCATGACATGGTTCAGTCCAGCTGCGAGATCCGAGCCTCCTCCATGCATTGGGATTTTTCTCAGCGCCGACACCGAGTGAATCTCCCTTTTTTGACCATCTGAGAACTATCGTGCCTGCCAGACCAGAGATAAAGCCCTGCCATGACCGCCGCTGCAAACCGGGACGGAGCAACTGGACTGGCGAGGAGACCGGAATGCGCATGCAGGAAAGGGGACGGAATACGGATTTTTGCTCTAATGAAGGCGGGAGTGCAGGCTCACCATTGGAGCCGGGTGCTGTTCTTATATATGGGGCTACTGGCCGCCTCAGTAAAGGGTAAGTCCCCATCTCTACAGCTGAACACATGCAAAATGCAGCAGGCTTACCCCCACTCCACCGCCGATCCCTGACTGAATGCAAATCAGCATCACACCAACTCATCCTAAAGGCGCATTTAGGATCAACCTGTGCTGTGATGTCGCTGTTCTAGCACCCAAAGTTATTAATAGAGGAGGTGGCTGGTTGGGTGGCTATTTTGGTGACAGCAGATCCTCAGGAATTGCAAATGAGCTTCTGTCTATCCTTGATTCTGTTGATGCGTTACGTTACAAGGACTGTGTTGGGTGCTTTTTTTGAGGGAGTGGGTGGAATAAATGAGCTGCGGGGATGTTTAAACAAACACCTTGTGTGAATGTTGCTTCCTACAAAGGAGATTTTTCAGGTGAAGAGAGACGTCAGGCTCTGTGCAGCGTGAGGAAACCAGTTGAGCTGGTCAAGCAGGCGGCTGGTTATGATGCTGAAGTCCAGAAGGGTGTGTGTGTGTGTGTGTGTGTGTGTGTGTGTGTAGAGGGGGTGTTCTTTCTGAATGTTCCTTCTCAGTGTCCCAGCTCAGGCCCCATAAGATTCTCCACTCGTCCAAGTAAACATCAATGAACGACATTATGTGTACAGTTTCTCTCTCTCTTTCTTTCTCTCTCTC
The DNA here is from genome assembly GCA_002120245.1 of Maccullochella peelii. Classification (NCBI taxonomy): domain Eukaryota; kingdom Metazoa; phylum Chordata; class Actinopteri; order Centrarchiformes; family Percichthyidae; genus Maccullochella; species Maccullochella peelii. The sequence continues at coordinate 35,258 of LKNJ01001830.1, read as the reverse complement.
TCTGTGTGTGTGTGTGTGTGTGTATGTGTGTGTGTGTGTGTGTGCGTGCGTGCTTGCGGGGGTAGGCCTAATTAACTGGCTGGGTTTTCTGTCCTTGATTAATTGCAAATGGAAATCTCGCAAACGGATCTGGGCATTCAACAGATTATCATTACTATTAATTTGCTTTCACGTCTTCGCAACCTAATGTGTTTCTGAAAGGAGATACTTGGTTACTGATCCATGATTTTTTTTTTCCTTTCTTTCCTTAGCCATGGACATTCATTACGAAAAGCTTGTGGCGTTATTTAGAGCCCAGGCTTTTTGGGGAAGAGCCGCAATGATTTTTGCCATCCCAGGTCCTTTGGCAAAGAAAGCCAGCCGTTTTATCACTGTCTTGGCTCCACACCACAGAATGGGCACTATTTTTAGCATAAGCCAAGAATACTGCCACGGCCACAATATGAATTTGACAGTGAGTCATGGCTCAGGGTTCGCCCACTCATACCTTTGGTTGGACAGCACAGAATCCACGAGTGAGTGGAAACTGGGCACATTTTCAGCATCACCAAAGCACAGCAGAGACGTGTCGTCTCATAGTGCAGAAGTGTGGTTTGAGCTTGAGCATTACTCTTTTACAGAAACGTCACCCCTCGTGTCTCCCACCAAATAACTCCCACATGTCACTCACTTTTGATCAAAACATGTGTCATCAACCACGCAGATGGTTTCCGTGACTTGTAGGTTTATCACACACACATTCCACAAATCTCATTGCGGCTGTATTCGTTGGAGGCTTCTTGTTTTATGTGCGTCCAGGGAGCTTTTTTATTGCCCACTCTCTTGCCGTTTGAGTCTACTTTTGGAGCCAATAAAGCGACTCTAACTTATTGCACATATTTACGAAGAGCAGGGGATGGTTAATCTATCTAGTCCCCCACTGTAACAACGTTTACTTTAAACGGTGTCAATAAATATGTTTGAATATCACACGGCGGCGTTGAGGTGGTCTGGCGCGTCCCTCGGTGCTGCAGCCACCGGCAATTGCCCCATCCTCCCATTGAGCGGCACCAGAGCCTCACGCTATGCTGAGAGGGAAGAGGAGACCTGGAGTTCATGTCTCATATCTCTACCCACAAACTTTATCAAACCAAAGTAAGACTTGGCAATTAATGTGTGTGATGTTGCATGTTGGCCAAATGAAAAGGCTCATTTCCGGGCTATGCTTGATAAGCATCATAGGGATGCCTGTGTCAGGTGTATTGTAGTGCTTTTATACTGTCTTCATTTGTCAACCAGTCTCACTTTCAACAATTTTCAGCCTCTCTTGTAGGCCTAACCCTATTATCGTTCCCATGGGCCACAAAGACAGGGACGCGCGGAAGGTTCTTTGACAAAGAGATATTCATATGCAGTGTCTATCTCCCTGAGATCAAAAACCAGCTGTCCCGGTGGACTCGTCGCTCAATAAACGGTAATCAGCCTCTGTTCGTTTAAAATGTACAGAGGAGAGGATGCAAAGGCCAGGGAGGGGAGGAAAGAGAAGAGACTGAGGATGACGTGCCTTGCCTATCTGGTGCGTGTTTTCTGCACTCCACTCCAGCTCGACCGGCGTTAGATCATTCGTCAGGGGCGCATGAGACAGTCGCTCAGCATGTCCATTTACACGCAAGATCACTCGTCGTCGTCCTCCTCTCAGCCGCGCTCCCCTTTATAAAAAGGCGCCGCGTTGTGCTCATGATGCAACTTGCAGTAATGTTGTGAGGACTGGAGGACTTGATGCCCCTTTCCGTTTTATCTTTTTTGCTTCATGACGTTTGCTTGTATTCGCACAGTCATGAGGCTCCTGAAGAAAGAGACAGGTCGAGTGTGTGTGTGCGCACGCGCGCGTGCGTCCATAGAAGTCTAGGGGGTAAGGAGTGCACGGGTGTGTGTATGCTTTTCCAGGCAATAACGCAGAGAGAAAAACATCTGGTATGAAGTCGTTTTTGAATTTAAAAAAACAATAAAATAAAAAAAGGCAAACTCAAACTTGGAACACTTTCATTTTAAAGACCTTCAGGCCCACAAAAAAGGCTGCAGACTTCTAATTGATGCAGTTTTAATTGGGAACACCTATTTGGAAACACTGATGACTGATGATGGTTCAGTAATTATCTATCCACTGTAAAATAGAATGAGAGATGAGAGTGGAAGCTATTAGTTTGAAATACTTTTAGTACAGGGATGCTCGTGGTTTTGTTATATCAAAATCAATTATTCATAATTTTGCTGAGGGGGGGGGGCTCCAGTGACCCATGGGGATCCCAAAAACCCACTGTATGGTGACATTTTCAGAACCCCGGACAGCGAATGGCGCAGCTGAATTTGCCGCTCAGCTGGTTCTCTTCAGCACCAAGGACAGCTCCCCCAGCCAACAGCTGCTCCTCTGTGGAGGGCTAGCTGGCTCCATAAATTGGGATTTCTCCAATGTTTTCATGGCTTTGAACCCTCCATTAGACACTTCAGACCCCTATTTGTCCAGATCATATCACAGGGTTTCCGCTGTTGGTTTTAAACTGAATTTAATAACTGTTCTACCTTTTAGGCATTGCGGGAGTGAATTCTATATAAAGAACAGTCATGCTCATACATTATCTCAATGACATAGTATGTGGAGTTAAAATTATTAGTCTGCTGGCAGAAAATTTCATTTTTAAGGCAACAATGACAAATATGACCTAGTTCAAGCCTTTCAAATGTGAGGATTTCTGCTGATTTTCTTTGTTGGTTGGACAAAACAAGCAATTTGAAGATGTCAAATTGCTTTCGGAAATTATAATGGACATTTTAAACCTGTTTCTGTCACTTTAAGAAAATAGCCGACATACTGATTGAGAATTAAACGAATCATTAGTTGCAGCCCTGTAGATTACTAAAGTGACTTTCCTCATTTTTGCTTGGAACTGCTTTGGATCCTCACTCAAAGATCCATGTGTGGATCCCAACCCCCACATTGCATAGCACCATCATGGGGGCACTGTGTTGCCTATCTCATAAATGTTGGGTAAGATATGTGGAAGCTAACCTAGAGTTGGTTTAGTGATCTTGTGAACACGTGATCACGTGGATAAAAATGTTGTATTGACTTCCTGTAAGTCCTTTAAACTTGGCAAAGTCCCATGTGTCTTTTGTTTCCCATATGTGTTTTTCATGATGAATATATGGGCATCTCACCTCCGTTTTGTTTTTCACCTCTCTCCCGCCCCTCTGCCTGCTACTCTCAATCTCAAATCCTCCACTACCTGCACGCTCTGTTGCCTCCTATCTCCCATCTGCTCTCTACATTCACCGTTGAGCAATAAAGGATGGAATAGGAGCTGAGAAACAGATGACATTATCTATTTACTCAAAACAGAGAAATGTCTGGAATGCAAAGCAGATGCGTATTGCAGCACTGTTACTTTTCCTACATGAGCGAAGAAGAAAGAACTGTGGAGTGGGAGAGAAAGTGGTGGTCAAGATGAAGATGGAGATCGTAAAGAGGTGGCACAGGGAGGAAAAAAACAGCAGGATACACACTGTGAGGGGAAATAAGAGGCAGAGAGGGGAAAGGACTGTTGGAGTAGAGGGGTGATAAGCTTACACCAGCTGAGAGATAATCTCGGCCCTACACTTCTGTGCCTTTTGAGTGCTGGGTGATTTTCTTCTCTTTAGTAAATTATCTATTTGGAGGGCTCATTTTCTTATCGGGCATCAAGCAGACTCCTATTTCAACAACTAACAGCGTGTAAGTAAGCTTGTGGGCACGTGTGTGTGTGTTTGGATGAGTCTGTGAGTTGCCACCCCCATTCACTCTAGGATTATTAGACTAAAGTGTTGACAAGCAGGTCATTAGCTAGCTCAAAAAGGGCCACTGAGAGACGGGATATGTGTGTGTCCATGTGAGTCTGTCCAAGGGTGCATGCGAGCACGTATGCAGCTTTTTAGATGATGCAAATGCTTCGTCCCACCCACCTGCTGATGTGTCACCCTGCTCCTCTCTCCGTCTTCCCCTTGTACCCCCCCC
>LKNJ01001830.1:0-31112 GCA_002120245.1 Maccullochella peelii | reverse complement strand
CACACACACACACACACACACACTCACTAGTTCATGCACAGTCGCAGACTCCCACCCCCCACCCCACCCCACCCCACCCATAAAAGAAACATTTCTAAATGCGTTCATGCAGCTATTCCCAAGTGTACACCGCTTAATTGACTTTTCACACATAAACACACATGCACACACACAACCGGACCATTAGACCTTATGAACTTAGCCAAATGCACTGTTGCAGAATTTCTTGATTAAAGTGGCACTCAATGAGATGATGAGGGACATCCTATTCCTTTTCAATACAATTCAATTGCTTCCTCTGCTATGTCATCTATTAAACACTCAACAATTGTATTAGAGTTTGATAGTATTGCCATAGTAAAATAGTAAAATAGTTTTTTTTCATTAAATATAATGCATACACATACAAACCAAGGTGTTTATATTCTCTGGCTGTAAAGTCGATAGTTCTGACACAAGCGTTGGAAAACCTGGTGGAAAACAAATGACGAAATACTGGTTTCCTTCAAATATGACTCCCAGCATGTCCCTGAGCACGGCGCTAAATTAATACATGTATGTTTTGGCTGCTTTACTTATCCAGAGAATATAAATCTAGCACTATTGCTCTGTTCTGGCAGTGCCTATGCTTCACATTCTCAACATATTCCTGTGAGCTCTTCTGTGCATTTTAGCACCTCAGCTCCATTAAAGACACTGGATGGTGGACGGAGTTACAGCAAAGTGCCTTGCTCAAGGACATGTTAAAAATGATTCTTGAGAAGAAAGTGGTGTTCATTCCGCTTCTCCTACCCACATGTCCCAGTAGAAGACATTAGAACAGCATGGTTGTACCGGGCAGCTCCCAGATGTGAATATGCGCAACTACTGTAACAGCCGTGCAACTGCTGCGAGGCAAGACATGTCAGGAAAAGACTGTACGTGCTCAGTCAATCTTCCCAGGATAACTACAGGTGAAAATAAATAAATAAATGAAAAATCCAGAGTTTACATCACCCTGAGCCATGTATAAGTGCAAAGCTATAACAAAGAAGTCTCAATCTTGATTCAGATACTCGTCTTCCTGGTATTATCAAACATGGGAATTTGCTCCAGCTACTGTAAATCCCCTCAAAGTGAGAGACAGATGTAGATGCCCTGTCTGTCTTGTATAGACACAAAGCTCAGGCAGGGGTTTCTTTAGCTTCCTGATTTACACTGTTCTTATCAGATATCAGTGATCCCAGAGATTGAAGATTAGATCCTGGGCAAGAGGTATCTTGTCCTTGTCCTTGTCTGTATTTCTTTTCCTGTACCTCCTCTCTCTCTCTCTCTCTCTCTCTCTCTCTCTCTCTCTCTCTCTCTCTCCCTCTCTCTCCCTCTCTCTCTCTCTATTCAACATATAGGCAATCTGTCAGTGGTCTTTTTTCTGGGAAAGAGGCCGAGTCATCATGTGGGGAGAGTCTGTGAGAGAGAGAGAGAGTTTAGCATCTAAAGCATATTTAGCAGAATGTCAGAACTAGTCAGAACTAATGGAAATTAAGGTTTAGGTAAGGGTTCAAACTTCTAAAATGTAGTCAAAGAATAGTACTAAGAATGTCTTTCACAAGCATTTTTTGTTACTTTGCAGCCTGGACATAAAGGACACTACTGGTCTGGAATAAATTACTGCAATGGCCTGAATAAAAACAATGTTTTTTTTAAATTCAATTTTAAAAAGTGGTGGTCCAGACGTTTACATATTCATAAAATCTGATGTTCTCTTTTATTGGCGTGAGCAGTGGCTATTGGGTTTCTGTTATAGTTTAACATTTAAATATGCGTATTCGCTTTCTTGCCAAGAGTTAGCTGAGAGGTCTGATACCACTCTCATATCTGTGTGGTAAATATAAGGCTACAGCTAGTAGCCAGTTAGCTTAGCTTAGCAGAAAGACTGGAAACAGAGGGAAACAGCTAACCTGGCTCTGTCCAAAGGCAACAATATCACCTCAGCACCTCTAAATATCAGTAATTAACATGTTATATCTCAGTTTAATCTGTACAAAAACCTACAGTGTAAAAAGGTTGACTTGTGGTTTTATGGTGGATTTAGTGCTGGTGAATCTTTTTGGGCGGGTAACTTCCGCAGTAACTTTCTGAAGTCAACTCAAGTGAACAGCTCAACTAACTCTCGACAAGAGAGCAAATAAGCCTATTTCCCTAAATGTCTGACTATTCCTTTAAGAGAATGTTGTGCTATAGGTTATTTGTAGCTAGGCTAGCAAGCGTCTATCTAAAGTCAGTCTAAAGTGTGTCTGCTGGAGTTAATCACACTCAAAGTGTCCGGTGTCCAAACCAGTTTAACCTAACGTTACAGCAGTTGTCAGCTGGCTCATGTTACGTGTTTTGCTGCCACGGAGAAAATAAATTCCTAATGAGTGGAAATGAGTGGAAAGTGTCTCCTGACGTCTTTACCACAGAAATGGACCTGACAGAATTATCTTTCAAGCAGTACAGTGTCAAGAAATATGGTGTCGTAGAAAGTCATGTTAGAAGATGGCAAACCCAACAAGACATCCCGAAATGACAGAAATCTGTTATCTCATATCTGGGCAATCTTTTATCTTATATTTGGGCTAAATTTATAAAGCTGCTTTACTACTCTTTTAATGATATTCAGGAACAAAGAGACAAATATTTACTGAACAACCATCTGAATTTTTATGCAAATTAAATGCAACCTTGTGCCTGAAATACATTAGGAAAAATGTTTTAATGTTGTTATCAGCTGTATTATCTTTACTAATTTGAAGATTTAGACTTGCTTGCCAATCTGACACACTGCCAAAATCTGCTATTTTTCCTCACAATCTTAATATCTTGAAAAAATAATGACATTGTCTTTAATTACACACATCGCCAATGCAAACATTCCTAATCTAAAGCTCTCAGACGTGTGGGAAATGCAACATGCAGAGGCAATAACTTCTTTCAAATAGATTCTCATCCATTTGAGATCAATGCATGCAGCCCATTAGTAAGGATTGTGGTCTATAGCTGACACTTGAGCCTTCCTGGGGGGCAGTTAGGATCTGAGTTGAAAGGTTAAAGCTTACTACAGTAAGTTGAAGTAAGCCTGATTGATCGTCTGCTGCTCATCCATCTCTCAGTGATAGACGGAATAGTCCTGCTGGGACAGTCACGACCTGACCTTTGGATCAGTGTTTCCTCTCTGGTTTAATATACACTGCTCAGAGGGGACCAAATGTTCATGGATGCCCACTCACTAAGACACACATAGATCAACAACATGTCCAGGATGATCATCTCATACATTTAACACATCCATAATTGCCTTACCCCACCTCATGTGGAAGCTATTGATTGGTTAGAGTCCAGAAAGTGTAGTTTTCACTGATTTCTGGGGCAAATACACTGCAGGATGTAACTAAGATTGACTCTTCAGCATAGGTTCAGTCTAACATTACTGAAAGAATCCAGCTGTCAGATCTGAGCAGAATGAAAATGAGGTGATATTTGACTTACACTCTTTCGCACACCTTAGCGTCGCACAAAATTGCGCTTTTCCCCTACTAGGGACTAGTACTAGTACTAGGGAGACAGGAAGCGAACGCTGAAATTATCTGAGGCCCGTATGTGTGTATGAATGTGTGTGTGCTTTTGCATGTGCATGCCTGTGTGGTGGTGTGTGCATGTGTGAGATTAAGTGTTAAGGCAGACTCAAGCAATAATAAATAATAGAGGAACAGGATTTGTCTTCATACGGTATGTGTTCTCCTGTTTTCTTGTTGTCATAGGAACAACATACAGCTTCTGTGATAGGAGCAGTGAATGAGGCTCTTTGAACTGCACTTCTCTTATCTCCTCTTCTCTTCTGTTTTTTTTTTTTTTTACTCATGGAGTAGAGAGGGAGGCCGGGACCCTACTTACAAATGTGCTCAACCTCCAAAACACACACACACACACACACACACACACACACACGGCAAATCAAAGGGATGAATATGCAATTACCACCACTGTGCATGGGGAAGGAAGGCCCCACTCAGCAGACACACCGTGAGATCCACCAGCAACTATATGCCCAGTAAAAAAAGGACAAAAAAGGTTAAAAAAAAACTTGGCTTTTGACTAAAAGAGCTACAAATTAAAATTGCAAAATTAAAACCTAGAGACAAGAAGCTTAAACCTGCCCATCTGCTAAGATACAATAAAAACCAAGGCTAACATGAAGTTAAAACAAAAGCCCAAATAAAAAAGACATTATAAATATTCCATATGCATATACACCCATATCCAATGGGTACGCTCACGCAAACATAAAAACATACCGGCAAACACACATACATTTTTCCCGGCATCTATCCTGACTGTGTGCTGTGTGGAGGCCCATTTGTATCAGTGCAGAATAAACTCCCCCACAAAGGCAGGGGTCTTTCTGAAAGGGAAGAACATCAACCGTAACATGCCTTTGACTCTGAATGCGCTATTTTCTATTGATCAGCCTGAAGCCATGATGCAAAGGTTGCCCAGGAGCTGTTTTGTTCATAGCAACACCAACTTACCCTGGGGCTATTTAAATGTATTGATAAGAACAGGAGATATTGATGAAAATAATACACAAACTATAGTATCTCTGTTGAATCAGTGTCTGAGTAACTGAACTGGGTAAAATGCTTTTGTAGTTTTAGGGATGGGCCGAAAGTGTGTGGGTGGCTTTTTTTGGGTGGGTGGCTGGGTTGCAGGTCTTTTTGGCTGGCATGATAATACTGCTGGTTAAATATGACCCAGCTGGAGGGAACTGCCTGGCTCCCCCCTTCTCTTCCTCTCTGTCTGAGAGAACACATGCTCCATTGTGCCTCTGTTGCCAGCCCAGATAACAGTCAGGAACGTGTGCATGCACTCATGCAAGTGTGCATTTCTGCTTCTACGTGTTAGCATGCAGCTGCTTTCTTTGATGCTTTAATCTTTGGCTGCATTTTTGCACGTGAGTGTTGTTTATTTTCTTACCCCACACATTTCACCCTCCAGCTGTGTTGCCGAGACAATGTGTTTTTGTGTGTTTGCGAATCTGTGTGTATTAACTATGTGTTGCCATAGTCATCAAGAAATGCCAGAGCCTGATTTGTGAATGTCACAACTGGCATTGTTAGCATGCTATAGATGCATGTGTTCCCTTATTTACAGCTGAGAGTACATGTTGGCATATGCATTCAGATATGTGTTTGTTTAAGCGTCCTCTCTGTATGTGTTTACACAGATCACTGTTTTGCTTCTAACAGTCATGCAGCAGGAGGCCATTCCAAGCTTCAAATGTGCACCGTTGTGGAAAAGCAAGCTCCATTTTTCTGCCCTTTTAAGGAAACAGCATTTAACATTCAGTCCAGTGGAAACAAACTGTTGGGGGGGCAGCTAAGTGGGAGCAAGCCTATCGTAAGTGCCTTCCACTGCATTTGGTTTGTCTGTAATGGCAGACGGTGTCGTCCTGGCCCGGACATTAGCCTAATGTATGGAGGTGAGTGGGATCGCTGAGCTCACCCATTTCCATTTTAATGGCGGCCATCTAGAGGTTAATTCGCATATGATGCGGTCAAGGCGCACATATGCGCTGACACGTCAAGAGACAAATAGTGGTGCTGAGAGGATCTATGGGGCGGAAGGGTTTATCTTCCCACCAGGGAGGCGGTTTCTGGCACACGCACACAAAACATTTGGTTGTTTGAAGTTTTCTCATGGGGTAAGTTATATGTGTTATTGGATAGCTTTGTTACTCGGTATTTGGTTGGAAATTATTCCATGTTTGCTCCAGTGTGATGCTCATTTAGTGTGGATATAGCCCCTAATAGACCGCATGTATGAAGGCTTTATGGTTTTTCTTGAGAATAAGGAAAGAGCTGAATTCTTTTATTTTATCTAAGTGATGGGGGGGACTTGGAATATGGTCCTATATCTCAATTTAATGGGTGAGTGCATGGTTCTTATGGGTGAGGTTTCCTTAAATATGCTGTACATGTTAAGACTACAATTGGAACAATTGCACAATTGTCCTTTTCTGTTGAGTTGATTTATCATATCAATATCTTCTGAAGTGTTTCCAAGCTGCAGCCTTACATTTATGGACAATGTCATAGACACACTGTGCCATGCTAAGAAATATTGGAATTCAGAAGGACCTTTCTCAAACATCAACATCAAAGTTTTATTGTCTGCAGTTGTATTCATCATGCGCAACATAAGATGTAGGGCACTTCTATTATTGACTGCAATAACAGGATGGTCTCTGCATCATTGTCTTTTGTCCAAAGGCAAACAGACCAGACAGAGGCGGGACGGAATAAAGAGGTGGCAGTCCAGAAAGGAGATTTGCAGTTTTGTATTCCAAGTATTGTTTGTGTTTTTATGGTATTAGCTGAATGTGATGTTGGGATTATGTTCGCCAAGATAAAATGTCCTCCCATTGAGTTACTGTAGTCAGTGTAATTGCATCTAAGCCGAGGAGTGACACTATACTCACCCAGGGTATCGGGATTACACTCATACATGTGCAGACAACTGATACCTCCGTACGCAGACATGTGTGCGCACTTGTCTCATTTCACAAACAAAATACACACACACACACTGCTGAAGCATCCCTCCAAACTGACCTCTAGGATTCGCTAACAATGCAGATTAAGCACTATCTTGCTGTGAATGTCACACTGGCTGTCTGTAACCTCAGCACAGAAGGGCAACGAGATGCAGAAAATAGGTAAAAAAAGCTCTCCCCCTATATAGTCTTCCTCCTCTTTCCAACTCATTTACTCCCATTGGCCGTTGCTCTTCCTCTCATTGACCTTCTGACATGTTCTTTCTTGTGCACTTCCTCCCTCTCTTTGCCTTTCTGCTGCATTTTTTTATTCCCCCTAGCTTGTCCCTCATCTCACCTTTGCTTCTATTATTCCTCATGTTATGTCTTCCAAATTTATTTTCTCATATGTCCATACATTCAGTCAGCCAGTTGCTCTACTTTGTGTCTGTCTGCCCTCACTCTCTCGCTCTCTTTTGGTGTCTCTCTGTCTCCTTCCTCCACTCTAAGGGGTTGCTGTCCTGCCGGAGTACAGCACAGTGACCAGCGATTCATCAAAGTGTCACAGCGCGCTGCCGCACCTCTGTATGCCCGCTACTAAACAACTGCCCTAGCAAAGCAAACAATAGCTCCTAGACACAAACACATACACACAAACACACAGTGCTGCCCCAGCAAGGTCATACCTCTCCCTGTACACCCATTTGGCAGCGTGCACACTGGAGATGGTTAGTGCCAAGCGGATGCTGCCAGTGGGCTAAGCAGTGGACAACATATCTGTTGAACATCCACAGATATCAAGCATGGTTAACATTCCAGTACAAGCCAATGCAAATAGTTCCCAGTGACATGCTGAGGGAAAAAATACACTAACCACTAGAACAAGTTAGCAATTTTCCTTATTGCTGAACCAGCGTATTTACTACTATTCCATATTTATAATGGTTCACCTGAACTTACACAACTTGAGAAAACATGACCTTCTACTTTGCCGGTGGTCTAGCCGGAGCTAAAACAGCATGACCAGCAGTCTGTTTATGGGGTCTTTATGGTGGGGTCAACTGCAGGATGGGCTCTTCCCTGCAGATTTACACTGAGGAGCTTCACAGTAGGTCACCAGCTCCCAGCAGCTAATTTCATAATGCACCCTGGGCGAGGTTTAAATAATTCGACTTAGCCCCAAGTGCAGGATCTACTTAATCAAAGGCTCTGGGTTTTCAAAGAACAGAGAGAGTAGACTTGCTGTACCTTGGTTTACCTCAACCACACTTGTATCTTATGGTGGTAAACTATTTTGTGTATAGAAGAATATGAATTAATATGTCTCCATACTGTAGTGCAGCAAAACCATCCTTGTTATTACTTCGTAATGTGAAAATCAAACTTGATGATGCTGTAAACCGGTCCTTAATGCTCACAAAAGTGAAGTCTGATGTGTCTGTTTTTGTCCAGTTCAATTCTGCCCATCTATTTTTCAGCAAGCATGAAATGTTTCTGGCCGCAGCCACAAAAGCAACCTCTCTAAAAGCACTATCTTGGTCTTTTATCCCAGATTGTGCGCGTCATTATCGATTTAGGAGTTGGTCACTTGGCACAGGTGCTCACACTTTGAAAATAGCATTCATTGGAGCTCTGGCAGACTCTGTAGACTTATTCCCTGTCATGATTTTTTTTGGAGCTTTGCTTAATTGTACCCATGAAACACGGAGCCTTCTTTGCTGCCTAGTTGATCACCTGTCATAGATCAATATGTTCCGTCACCTTAATAGCACATGCACTCAGATGATATAAAAAAAAAAAAATGATACTCCTGTCCTTTTTTCCCGCTTTGTAGTGTTTTCATTTTAGCTGCTAATACGTAGGAGGGCTATTACACTCTGAACATGTTGATTTCTAACATGAAAGATTTGACTGATGAGCCTCAGGAGTCTCAGTCACAGACTTTCTGCCTTCTAGCATTTCATTTCGATCCTGAAACTGATTAATAACAATTCAGTTGCTTTAACCTCCCTGGTATTGTTTTGTAATTCAGCCCAGCCCGCAATCTTGACTCATTACCTATGTGCAAGAGGTTCACAGTCCACTCTGACCCCTATCAAGCTCTGCCATCAGGTAGCTGTACAAGCCATTGATTGGCATTTGTCTGATAGAGGCCCCGTAATGAAGGAGATGATGAGGAGATTATTGACCAGGCTGTGTATATGAAAGTCAGGTAGGAGAGGTGGATTTGGAGGTTTTACCTGGATATTAGTATTGACCTGATGGTAATTGTGAGGGTGGGTGCTCATTTGTTGGCCCCTTAATGAAAAATCAGATGGCGATAGCTCTCACTTTGTTATTCTCTCTTGTTACTGGTTAAAGATGAGGAAAGACATGAGGAAGAGGAATACTGTGACGCTCAGTTATTTTCAGCACTCTATACAGTATGAAGGCCATATTTAGTTACTGCTAATCTCATTTTATACTTTTTTTACACTTATTCATTGTATCACACAGCTTTTCCTAAGAATTCATTCAATCAACACATGCAGATCTCCACAGCAAACAAAGAGCTGTGCTCTCAATGCAACATTATACACCTAACTAAAGCGTATTCAAGTGGCCAGGGTTCAAGTGCACACACATTAGCATCTTTTGGAAGAGGTCAAGCGCATATGAAGCGCTGAAAAGTGACGGCTGGGAGAGGCCCCTGCCTATTTGTCGACGAGACAGGCCCCGGGGAGTCAACAGTGGCATGATGAATATACTGTGACTGGAGATGCTATTATCCTCCTGCTGCTGCTGATGCCATCCAGACAGTCTGGATCTTTACCTCCTGATACTATCTCCCATTCCCCCCCCCCCCAAAAAAAAACGTACTGTGATACCATTTTGCTGTGCTACCTGGAACAAAAAGCTAATATTGGTTTTGTTTGTTTGTGTGCGTGTGTCAGCTAGTGTTTTTCCAGCGGCATCTCAGAATTCAGAAACACCCTGATATGGCACATTGCTCCTGAAATCTTAAACACTGGGCTTAATTATTGCTGTGAAAACAAATGCAGCGTTCACTCGTCTGGCTAACCAGGGATTATCCATGTCCATGCTTAATTTGTGGTAATTTCTTCTCTTTTTCTCTCAGTACTTTCTTTAAAAAAACTGTTTATATGTATTTCGGTTGTGAGTAAGACTGAGAGGAATGAAAATTGCCCCAGTTTTTTGTTTTCATGCATGGTGCCTTATTACCTGTAAATCCCTGCTGGTTTTTCACACATGAGGCACGTTTCAGAGTGAAAATTTGGACAGAATGTAAGCTTTGGGATTGTTCTGCCATCAGAGCATACAAAGAGAGGCACAAAATCTGTATGTTTCAAATGCATTCAATAAGGGATACACATTCCCCCTGGAGGGATTTCACAAAGCAGGCTTCACTTTTACATGTTTCAAAGCTGTGTTGTGTTTACTCAAGATTCTTCTTTTTTAATGCCCCATTTTAATGCGCTCAAGTAGTGTAACTCATTTCGATGCATTGACTTATCCCAAACATTTACACAGTTATGAGTATGGATATAAATGAACAAAACAAAAATCATATCTACTGCAAGTGTTGCATTGTTTGTGTTGTTGAGTAATGTGGGTTATGCAGATAACAGATGTCTTCCAATTATACTGTCCTAATTACTCCTAATTACATTTTAATCAGGCTGCATTATGATTCAGGTTTGTGGCTGAAGCACACAAAGGGAATATACAGATCATTTGTATAAATAGCATGTATTCTTGCATGACAATCTAATTTAGTCCCCTCTATGAGGAGGTTTATTTATGCAGGATCCTTTTGTGTAACCATAACTTCACTTATGTTAGGTTTCTTCTGCAAAGGAAAAATAGTCCACATTAGGGATTAATTACAACTAAATCCCTAACATTGATTAAAAGTCTCGGCTGTGCTCAGATCAGTCGAAGACAAGTCATTTAGCTTGGGGATTCAAAACACACACACTCATAGCCCCACCCACCCCAAGCTCAGCGCTGATGGATGGCAACACACACAAGTGAAATTTAAGACTGAAGGCATTGCGAGTGGCTGCCGTCAAAAACGCAAGATGAGTACAATTAATGTAGCACTCAAGTGTGTCTCTCATCTTCTCTCCTTCAGCCATGTTATGTATTAACGTGGGAACCCGTTACTAATGTGGTGAAAAGAGCGAACAAGTGTGTGCGATGATGGAGGTGGTAGAGGTGGGGAAAACTGGGAGAGGGTGAACCATTTAGCACTGCTATATTAATGGCTTATGCTGCACGCTGTAGGTGATAATGGATGTTGCAGCATTCGGTGCAAACTGTTTGACTGTGGGTGTGCAGTTTTGTGTGTGTGTGTGTGTGTGTGTGTGTGTGTGTGTGAGATTTGTATAATTTCCATTCTTGGTTGTAGAAGAGTGACTTTTATTTGGTTTAATAGTGTTTTAAAACTTTCTTCACTCTGCTGGCTGTTCTAACACGCCTTACACCCTTTTTAATAACTGCCTATTTCTTTTTCTCTTCACAGCTCAGAACTGCAGTTACACACTACACAGTCCCAATGGGACGATAGAAAGCCCCGGCTACCCCTACGGTTATCCTAACTATGCCAACTGTACATGGGTGATAGTGGCGGCGGAGCACAACCGGATACAGCTGGTGTTTCAAGGCTTCGCCCTAGAGGAGGACTTTGACATCTTGTCTGTATATGACGGGCCACCCAGCCCAGGGAACCTGCGGACACGGTAAAGATGGCCTATATATTTTATGTGTTGGTTTTTATTATGTCAAGGGTTTTATTTGACTTGAATGCTGACATAGATTTTCATAATGTTGACATTCTTCAAAAATGTAGTGAACAATTTGACATTTGAAGGATAGGTCTAATTTGCTAGTGAATGGCGGTTAAAGGGTGCAGTATGTTACAATATTGGTCATATATTCATAGATCGTTCCTATTGTTTATAATGACACTGTACCAAACAAGTTAACCCTCCCAAATGGACTATTTTTGATCATTGGACACTTGCAAAAAAGGACTTCAATCATTCATTTATTATACTGTTGGCCTGTCAGACTGCTTTGTAGGTAGGGAGAGAAGTACAGTGTGTACTTTTAAGGTTTCAGTTGTGTACCCTGCTGTGATTTCTATCTGGGTTATTTCATCCAAGAGGGCGTTCTTTTTGATAAAGACCAAAAAGAAGAGAGTCTAATCTATTGAAACATATTCTGTCTGTATATTCATATAACTTTTTGTAGTACTAGCAGTCCATGAAAGTTCTACTTAGTGCTCGTGTTCCACAGGCGGAACAGTGGGGGGTAGAAAGCTGAGATCTGGGAACACTGTGATATTGTCAAAAAAAGAATAGATAGGGCAAGAAACATGAGCATTCAGACAACCAGAGAAAGTTTTAAACAAACCCCCAGGTTAGCCAGACTTATCTGGAACAGAAAATCTGTCTGTTGTGAACACTTTACAGACTAACTTCCTGGTTCAGCTCTGAGCTATACTTACCGTAGTTGAGCGTGCACACAATGAGGGCTTATTAGTGACATTTCAGGTTCACTCAGTTGTAGCTAATCTGGCTAAACTCTTGTTTACAACCTGTCTGTCCGTCCGACCTCTCATCTGTTACACCATCAGATTTTGTTGTAGTGATGTCACTGTTTTCCCAGATCTCAGCAATTACTACAGTGAGTCCATTGTTATTGTAACCAATTAAAAAGATGGCCAGTACCATTAAATTAAGACCCAAATTGTATTAAACTGAAAATGTCCTTATGAGTCATTTGGACTTCCAGCATTTTTAAACCCTTTTAAACCCTATTTTTACATATTTTGGGGTCTAAATGACTAGTAGATACAAAAAGGTTTGGAATTGATCCAGTAGATCATCTCAGCCGGCAGCGGTGAAACGGGCTGCAGTGGCTGCAACATAATCCTTGGGGGCAACTGTGCCCGTCAAAGTACGTCCACTAAAAGTGCTTGTTTTTGCCACTGACAGGCTCAGATTTTTGTTCTGTGACTGTCTGACAACATTATGGAAAGGATCCCTATCTTACTCTTTAACAAAAATATCTATGTAGGGATCTTTTCCATAATGTTATACTGTACAGGACTGGAAACTGGAAAAGAGGCAAAGCCATAATCAAGACTATAACCAGTGATGCATTCAGTGGCAGTTGAAGCAGATCCTTTGGTGATTAATACAAGACTGTGACTCTGTGGACATTATGACAGCATCCAAGGTTATTCACTGGGATTCTGGGCACATTTTGTGCTTCAGAGCTGCTAGCAAAATGAAATGAAGAGCTCACTTGGGTGTGGAGACTCAAACAAACAATTTCTGAGTCAACAGTCTCATCCTCCCGTACAACCATCAATTTAGCAGCCTCAAAAAGAGTCGCCCTGCGCTAACATCGCAAACGGAAATATTGTCTCTCTGGTTTGCAGAGTTTCATGCTCACTAAGGGTGGTGGAAATCTCTATCACTAAAGGCGAAATACAAAGATCTGTCCTTCTGTAAGTTTATTCAATACATTTGCAATCTTTTGACATGTAACAACAAAGTGTGGGACAACGATTAAGCAGTTTAAAATACTTTTCCCATTACATTTCCGTCCTTCGAACATGTACATATAACATATGAAAAAATAAACAGTGAGTAAAATTAAAATCACATCTATTGGGTGTTTAAGACGCCCCTTCAGGTGTAAAATAGAACCTGGAAGCGTGGTGTATAGCACCATGGTGAATAAACATAATAACAACGCAAGATGCTGTTTTTTGCTAACATGAGCTAAAATGAGCAAGCTTTTACAATTAAGTGAGGTAGAGTGTGCACTATATTTTCAGTTGGATTAGAGCATTCAACTCACTGTAAAATAATCATGATTATTATCATAATTAATTACACAATTGTTTCTTCATCATCACTTTCCTCATGGAGTGGGAGCCTGTAACACATATCTGGCAGTGTTTATAAGCGAACCATTTCTGTAGGAAATTGCGTGTGTTGCGTCCTCCGGATATCATTTGCATGCACCACTGTCATAGTCTTGACCCTCACAAGAAGGGTTATAGTCTATGGGACATTTACAGGTAATTATTGGGAGTTTCTGAGATTTCCCACTAGGTTGGAGCCATTACCAATGGCACATTCCCAGAATTGGATGTTGTTTGGAACATGTATGGGTCCAATTACAGCAGAGTCAAGTGCCCAGGGTAACGTTGTGCCTTTACATCCGCTTAGACCTGTGTCGCTTGGCCCTAATGTAGTCACTTTCGTGACATCATATCTGGTGGCCAAAGTTACCAAGCATCCATACTCACTCCAGCCCACGGGTTTGGGTTCAACGTGAGGAGTATGGGCAGATGGTGGCATGTGAGTGCGGTCATAACAGTTCTATTTAGGGAATGTGCGGTGAAGTTAGCAAATCTCCACCATAAATTTGTCGCGTAGATGTGGTGTAGGTTTGCGTTTCCTAGCCAATCATGTTCAAGATGCATTACTGCATGAGTTCCCCTATGTCTTTGAGACAGGCTGGTGTTGCTTGAGTTGGAGAAGGAGGAGAAGACAGCATGTTCCTCCTCTTAAGCTGCATCCTGGGTGTCTGAACGGGTGCCATGGTCTGTGTGTTGGCGTCATCTTATCAGCAGTGTGACCTCAGCTCACCCCCTAATCAGTGTGTTATCTATTCATGAGTTTGAGAGACGTGTGGTCTTCTTTGTGGCCTCGCAACACAAAGCAGGGGAAAACATTGGCTCACTTACCAGTGATTCTTGTTGAGACGTTGTCTTTTGGCTCGGAGACCTTCTTGCAGTGGCTGGCATGTATCCACGTTGCCCTCTCTGCTACTATCACTGCCGTCTCTGTGGTCAAGAGAATTTGGAAGGGTCTAGTCCACCTGCGTGATTTCCAATGCTTCCTTGTCAGGTCTTTCACCACAATCCAATCTCCAGGTTTCAGATCATGCAGCTTCCCATCTGTTGGCTGTGGTAAGGCGTGCTTGGTCTGTTTGTGAACATCAGAAAGCACAGAGGACAGGTGTGCACAGTAACGCAACATTTCGTCCTCAAAGTGACTTACATTTGGAAGTTGTCTCTTTGCGGGACCAATCCCAGTGTTGAGTGGTCTGCCAAACAGGATTTCAAAAGGGCTAAGCCCACTTCTGCTTCTAACCCTCACTCTCATGTGCATCAAAACTACAGGCAGAGCTTTTGTCCATGCTAATCCTGTTTCCTCACAGCATTTAGTTTAGTTAGTTTGTTCTTTAATGTTCAGTTTTCTCTCTCAACTGCTCCTGCACTCTGTGGGTGGAATGTGCAATGTTGTCTCATGTTAATACCCAAATACTCACCTACACTCTTCAGTGCTAGTTCAATAAAATCCATCTGCAAGTGATCAAAATGTTTTTCTGGAGGTGGGTGTGCACTTTGAGTCATTGAAACTCCTCTACCTGTGCTGTTAGTAGCACAGACCACACACTGTTGGCAATTTATTTGTCGGAAATTAGTAAAGCCCTTTGTGAACCAGTATCTGTTTATTTCCTGGCACATCGCTCCTTTTGACGCGTGGTCTTTACCATGCGTCAACTTATCATAAAATGGAAACAAATACTTAGGCAAACATGGCTTGTTCTCTGGTCCGTACCGGACTTTGTATTTGACTGTGAAACCTGCTGTTTTCCAAATAGCTTTCTCCTGCAGAGTAGCTCTCATCTGCAGTTCCTGTAAATCAACTGTGGGTGTTAGTGATGAGTCAGGCACAGAAACACATTGGGTTGTTATTCCTTGTTTTGCTGCTGCCTTTGCATCTACATCTGCTCTGGCATTCCCCTGTGAAACTGGATCAGTGTTGTTAGTGTGAGCTTCAAATTTACATACAGCAATCTGTCTTGGAAGCTGGATGGCACTCAGCAACTCAAAGACAAGTTCATGGTGTGTGATTGGTTTTCCGGATGATGTAAGGAAATGTCTATGCTTCAATAATTGTTTAAAGTTTAACTGTGATATTGGGCATCTCAAGTAATATTGGGTTGTATCTCAACCATCGCGCTGCTGACAACTGTGCTGTCTTTTGTTCAAGCAAAATCATTGATACTGCGTGTGGTACAAGTAAGGTCAAATCTGCATAACCTACAATGTCACGTGATGCCATTACTTCTTTTTCTGCTGCTGCTACTGCTCTGAGGCATCTTGGTAGACATGCTGCCACTGCATCGAGCTTTGATGAAAAATAATATGTTCTTGTAACAGTATAGATGTCATATACCCTTTCTTCTCGTCTACACTTTTACTGTGTAAAAGGTCTGGATGTGTTTGGTAACCCCAACATTGGTGTAGTTTGTAGCGCTGTTTTCAAATCAGAAAATGGTTTTTCTGTGTTGTCAGTCTAAGTCACTTTGTCTTTTGCTGTTAGGCCTTTGCCATGAGCCACTGTGGCTAATGGTGCATCAATTTCAGCATAATTTGGGATTCTGTCTACAATATGACATCATGCCTAAGAAGCTCATTAAAAACTAAAAATGTGACTGCTTGCCCTGAGATATGTAGTATTAACTTAGGCATGGTTTTATATGCTTTGTGACTCAATTTAGCATATGTTCCCTCCTTTTGACCTTTCTTATTTTGTTTAACCTCAATGTGCGTAATCGCTTGTTTTACTAAAGTGTGTGTGTCAGTGTTGGTGTTCTCACATTCATGATGTGTAGGTTGGTCTGGTTGTATCTCAGTTCGTGGCTGTTGTTGGTCCTTCCCTTGTCCCCACTCCACCGCCAGTCAATCTGCCTTCTCTCCATCCTTCTTGGGACAGTCTCTCGTCCAATGATCCTTAGCCCCACAGATGAAGCAGCCGTCATTCCTTTCCTCATCTTTCCACCTCGTCCTCTGCCTCCTCATCCACATCCTCTTCCCCTGCCTCTAGCTTGGCTCTCAAAAGCTTGGATCTGAGCCATCTGCAGGCGTGTTCATTTTGTCTTCCTTATTTTTCTTTTTGTCGTTCAGTACCTTTTCAGCGTGCACGGCATGTGCTTCGAGTCTGCCCACTCACATCCCACGCAGTGAGTTTTGACATGGTCTTGGATGTCTGATCTTGGCCCGTGATAATGCGATTTCGCAGATGAGCTTCTCAGGACGTTATGCCTTGTTCGCCATCTGCTGGTTGAGTGAGGCTGCTGTTGATAGCATGTACCTCTGTCAGATGTGTCAGATAATCTACCACAGCCTCTGTCAGCCCTTGATTGCAGGCAGCAATCTTTCTCACATCCATTCTGGTTGGAAATGCTGTTGTGATTTTTCCATAGAGCCCATTCAGTGCTGCATCATATCGTTGTCTATCATTGTGTGTCTTGTACCAGCCTGATGTTGTCTTGTGGGAAGGCACCTTGGATTCTGGACCATGTCTATCCCAGGCTGGTCATCAGCATGCGTCTGACCTTACCGGTGGTTGGTTTGAACTGTTCCACATAGGTTCCCAGTTGTTTGACATACCCATGTCCTCCATCATTGATGTTAGGGACGAGTGCCAGAGCTTCTTTCACTAATGTCCCTGGTCTGTAGACGAGTTGTGTGTTCCCGTCTCTGGCTGGCCCATAATTTATGAACATACTGATTTACTGGATATTTGGTGATGATCTATTTGGAGGGTTTTCATTTTCTGCGCATATACTTTTGTTGCAACCCATCTTACGTACGTTTCTCTAGCAGGGAGAAATATTCTTAAGGGCTGTTTTGAGTCTCTGTCGGCCTCTCTGTTTCTCCCCACCAATATCTCTCTCTCTCTCTCACCTCTTCTCTGCCCCCTCCACTCCCCGCGTCTCTCATTCTGTGCCAGTGGTGCCTCCACTGCATCTCCCTGCAGAAAGCGAATGAAAGAGAGAAGAAAATCCATTATGGATTGGTGTTGCGCTGTTCTCCTCAGCCTTTCTCCTGTTTGGACCTCTGGGCTCTGTTGTATATTGATGCTCCGGTGGGATGGAAAAAAAGTGAGGGGAAATAAAATGAATTTGAAAAAAAGAAGTGGAAAAGGGGGGTGAGAAAAGAGAGAGAAGCAGAAGGAGTGTTGAGTAGGGAACACAGATCTCCTTTAGATTCTGCTTGTGTTGTCTTTGACTAGAGTTCCTCTATTTTCAAAGGAGGCATTTTGTAAAAGTGAGACTTCAAGCTTTATCTGTGAGTGAGCTTGGAAAGGCTGGGAATAGGCCAGACGCAGCTCTCACCAGTCAACAGCAGCCTGTCAAGACATGCATGTATATTTAGACACAAAAACACCCCTACCTACACCACACACACACTCATAGGCAAGTTTTCATACACACACAAAGATGCACGCATGATAATTCAGCCCTCCCTTTGCTCTCATATCCCGCTTGTGTCAAAAGTAATTTTATTTCCATCTCTCGTGCTCTTCTCCCTCCAATTTCTCTCTACCTTCCCTGATTTCCTCCTCACTTTTTTTTAAATGTCTTATCCCTTCTGCCTGTTCTTCATTTTGTGTCCTACATGCTGTGCTTGTTGAATTTTATCAGCCTTTCATGTATAGTACGCTATAGGTTGTGGAGCTTGGATTTCCTTTAATCTCAAGTAGTCATCAAAAATGAATGTTTTGCCTCACTTCATGTTCAAATTGATCACCTTTGATTTCCCTTTCAAAGCAGTCACTTTCCTTTAGATGTGTTTATTAATCCATTAATGTATTCATTGCTGTCACATTAAAGCCAAGAAAATTGCTGAGAATGCTGGCTTACAAATCAGTTCAGCTATATATATACATTATATGTGCTTGTGTTTCTAAGTATATATGCACCTTGGTGTGTGTGTGTGTGTGTGTGTGTGTGTGTGTGTGTGTGTGTTTTGGGAGTGTGTGTACTCCTGCAGAAGCTGCCTTATGAGTCACTGTCACTCCTTAGGAAATTCATATGTGAGTCAGTCTGTTGCTGCAGCACTTCATTAAACTGCTGATCCCAACTGACACCTGGGAACCAGAGAGAAAATTTGATGGATGTTTTGTTTAAACTGGAAAAGTATATGCAGTGATATATGCCCCAAATTGCAAGCACAAGCTGCTGTCGATATTTGATTGCTGTTAATTAAGCAGATCGTTAATTTCCAGAGATGGTGTAGCGATTAACTGGTTAAATAAAGTGCATCTGGCGCCCTCAGTGTTGGGGAAGCTATCAGTTACTGAGGTGAAATCGGTTTGGCTGACTTAAGTAGTTCAAACGTCTGTAAATGTAAAACATGATCCTATCCACCTTTTTGCAATATCATATAAAATTGATATATTGCAGCAGCATTAGCATGTTAACATATTTTGACACAATCTTGATTCTGGATGTGAAATTAAACCTAATAAACTTATGTGGATAATTCAGAGGAGGTACGTAGCAGCTGTAAAGGACCGTACCACTGGTTTTGCGGGGAATTTTTAGCATTCATTAACAACAAATACTTGAACAGGTTCATCATTTTGGGTTTTTTTTGGAACGGATGACAGGACATGGTTAGCCTAGCTTTGCATAAAGACTGGAAGCAGGGTAAAGGTAGCCAGGCTCTCTACAAAGTAAAAAGCCTACCAGCATTTTCAAAACACTAATTAGCATGTTGTATCTCATATGTTTAATCCACATACGAACAGAAATGTAAAAATGAGAATTTGTTGGTTTCAACACGCGGTTTCACGCTTGATCAATATCTTGTCAAACAACAGTTTATCCATCCGCCCAGTGCTTCTGTGCAGTGCCTACGGCTACAGCATGGGTTGCCAGACACAGCCGGTGAGCGGTTTTGGTATCAATCTCTGTGCAGGCATGCACCAAGCCTGGCAACCTCACTGAGACAACAAAACTCAGTGAAGCTGCGCACTGTGCCTGGCTCTTGTTCATCAGGAAATAGTCGCACCACATAACTCTCAGTAACACCACTGATTTCAGTTTTTACATTTCTGTTTGTGTATCAATTTCATAATCAAGACACAACATGTTCATTTGTATTTTAGAAGTGTTGGTAGGAGAATTTTCAAACTTTGGACAGAGCCTGGCTAGCTGTTTCCCCCTGCCTCTAGTTCTTATGCTAAACAATTGGTTTCCATCTATTTCAATACAGTATTAAAATCATCTGTCAAATCATCCTTGACAGTTTGGTCACCTTCATTTTATTCTTACACAACTGTCATGTGGTAGCTAATGCAGCAAGCAGAACTCTTCATGTTGAATGGTTTTTCTTGAGAGTTACTAAACCACAACCTTGTTGACATAAGAAACCTTGAGATTCATGTTATCCTTTTCACAACATCCATGTTATTGCTTATTGTTTGTCCACGGGGAATGATTTTACAACACCATGGCTTGTGAATGTGATGCTTTGCTGTAACGAAGTAGTATGCTTGAATGCATTAGTTGAATTGACAGTTTTCAAAGTGGTCCAACTGCCTTACCACATAATAGTGCAACCTTAGAGAATGAAATTGTTACTGTGATGGATTGCCTGCAAATAGTTTCTGCAAGTTGATTTGGACATATACATTTATGGAAATGAGTGGCTGCCTGCAGAAAATAAATGAAAATAACTGTGGCATCTTTTGAAAAATGGTCAGTAAAGTAGCAAAGTATGCATGAGTTGTAGTTGCCGATTGTAGTTGCAAAATTCCTGGTATGGTCCTAAAATGTTCCTCAGTTTAACCTTAAAAATCCCCTTCTTGCATTTCCCCCCGTCTGTCGTCAAATTGTTAGTGTTAGCAATAGTTAATTATGTTATTAAAATGCAGTAAAATGACCAGTTTAATGATTATCTGGTCATTTATCTGCAGTAAAATGATCAATATGGAATTTCCTCACCACTAACCCTGGTGTCCTGGGTTTAACACAGTCTGTGGTATTGTAGCAGAGTAGTCAGAGAGACCCTCCCATTACTAAAGCAACAGCCAACCTTAAGAAAGACACTGAACCAGCTCACTCACTGTCACTCTGTAAGACAGCGCATATTTCATGCTTGTAAAAAGCTATCTTTTTTACACTTTTGTGTCACATTTCACCTTGTAACTGCCAATTGTGGAACACTGAGTACATTTCAGCAGAGGGAAAAGCTATTGGGGTGTGTGAAGGCATCTCTCTCCACATGCCTCCCTCTCAGTGATGCAGTGATGGAACGGAGGGACTTGAGGCCTGACAGTCTGGCAGGGGCGGGGAAGTGAGAGAGAGAGAGAGCAGGAGGAGGAGGAGGCGTGGAAGGGACAGATTTTCAGCCTGCAGGCTCGATAGGACCTAAATAAGGAGCACTAGTGCATGGTGCTGGGAGTGGCATTAACACTACAGTGCCGTGAGGTTGGGGTGTCACAATATGAGTTTGTGTGGGGATGTGTTCGTGTGTGTGGAGGCGGAGGAGAGAGGCAGTGTATGTGTGTGTGCACAGACTATGCTTACAGAGGGGGATCTAGGCTAGTGTGCAGCTCATCCCAGCAAGCTGATTCAGTGTCAACAAAATCAAGGTTTATTGGAATACAGATTAAACACCATACTTACAAACACACACACTCAGGCACACACTTTTAAGTACAGCGTAAATGGCAATGGGCTGGAAAACTGTTAGCCCTGTAATTTTTCAGAGACGTTTCTGCTTTTTGGCAAGCACTTGAGAGCACAAGTGCTTGCAGAGTATTTGCATGAGAGGGAGAAAATATGATGTACGTGCTGTCATATTGCTTCTGTTCAAAGTTTTGATGTGAGCTACTTAATCTCCAATCTAAAAGGAACTTGAGATAGGAGGTTGTTCCTCATTTTCTAACATTTCATAGATTACATGATCATTTAAATGTGCAATAACAGATTATATTTTTGGCCACTTGGGGGCAGCAGAAACTAGTGAATATAACACTGACATATTCACCTTTTAAGTTGATATGGCAAGCATGGTAGCAAACAGTTGCTTATTTACACATCCAGAGGATATGGAGAAACATTAGTATTCATTTGTGTCTGTGTCTGCCTAATGAACATAGGTCAACTCTCCGTGTAGCTCTGTTTTCCTCTCCACCAAATCCTGAGGGAAAAATGTCTGGCTCTTAAGCTGCTTAATGCTCCACTATGTTCACCAGCTAGTTGGTAACTTTGTTTGTCTGCCGTTTGGTGCTGGGTCATTAGCACACCGTCGGTTTTAAGAGCTTTTTTTTGCTTGTTGCATCTGAAAATGACACTAATGAGAGCAATGAGACTGAACCAAACAGTAAAGTTGCGGGCCAGAAAACCAACAACAATGAGCTGAAAGATGCCCGAAAAGCTCAGGTGATCATTTTCTGTGGGCTCGTCACTACGAGTGACACCTTTCACATTACACATAATCATTTGATCCATTGTTAATATAAAAAAATGTTGATTATAACTGATTAATCAGTAATGTTAAATAGTTTTACACCAAACTCATATGTGTCCACAGATAATTTACTGCAGTATTCCTTGATAAAACTGCAGTTACACTACACTTTTTAGTACCAAAAGACTGTAACAGGTTTTTATTATACTGTGTGTCTACTGCATTATTTTCTCATCATATTTCTTTTAAACGATACCAGCTGCTTACATAAAAAGAGACGGTTGTGTATCATTTAATATTCTATAACACTCGTATTTAGCTTTAGAGCAGCTATAATTTCTCATTTTATTACTTCTAAGTTAAGTTAATGCTAGTCACATACCAGAGATTATTATACAGTACAGTAGTGAATGCTGTCATGGATCCTGTCCTGTCTCTTCCAGCATTTGGTGTTAGTGTGCATCCCTGAATGAGTACAGTGTTAGTCAATGAGTCAAGCTTGTAAAGAGCCAATGTATGCGGGTGAGGGTGAGAGTGGGTGACATACAATGGCACTTCCTGTCTGCGCACTTGCCACAGCAGTAATTCTTCTTCAGTGAAGGCCTTGGCCATCAATCTCTCACAACACATGCTTTGGAAAACGACCCCAGTATGTGAACACTGTGGTGAACATGTGTTCAATGTGTGTTTGGCGTACACACGTTTGTTTTCTTTGTCTGTTCATCCCGAGCCACACTTGCTTATATGCTAACATGCTGTGTGACATCTATGCAAGTAGTACATATCTAAATGAGGAGGAGGAGGAGTGTGTGACTGTGTGTGTGAGAAATATGGCTTCAAGGCTGCATGGTTTAATTTGTTTGTGGTGATCATGATTGAGCATCTTATTCAACAGCATCCACACACACATGCATGCACTCTACGTAGATGTGGATAGATTTTTTTCATACACACCCCATGACATGTGCAAGCAGACGCATTGGCACACACACACACACACACACACACATACACACTGTAGGATTTATGATTCCTTTGAGTCTGGGCTGTTAATGGAGAGACTGCCACTTATCAACGCCAGCTTTAACGACAGTCTGCTAAAAACAGGAGGAAGAGTGATAGTTTGTTTTTCATCATCTCGTGCTGGGAAAAAGTGAAATGATGTTGTGGATTTATGACATCTGCTCACCTGTGAGGCAGAATTATTAGGCCCTGTAACCCCAGATTAGAGAAATAATCAACTAGATGGCTGTGAATTTATATCCTACATCCTGTGTATCACTCATTGTGTGTATTGCTATTGGCATTCTCCCGTCCCCAGGCCTATCAATGTTCTTAACAGGATACACTTCAGCGGCGGCATGAAATGAAATGTTTTCCTGCCAAGATAAAAGATAAAATACGCAGTGCACCCAAGATGTGTCATCATCAGCCCTTCTGTGCTTGGGGTCACACTCGTTCGGGTCGAAGGAATGTATCAAATATTTGGGAAGCCAGCCTGTTGAGCTGTTTAAACCCTCAGGGACAAAAACATAATCACTAAAAATGGAGGCATAATTATGCCCAGGTAGCGCTCCCAAAATATTGTTCTCAAAATATAAAGTACATATTATAGCTTTAGCCTTGTGCAGCCCCAGTTCATGAAATATAAATGTGAACCTTTTTTTTTATTCATTTAAATAATCTTTATTGATATCACAGCAGTTCTGTGCTGAAATTGATAAAAAACATGTGATATACTGTTTTGTGGCCTACCTAGGATGGATTCTGTTAGAAAGTGATAAGCTATGAGTAGCACAGCAGCAGAGGCTGCAGGTGACTGCTGCCCAAGTCAGCAGATAAAGATGCTCATGTGAAATATTTCCAAAATTAGACTTGGCCAGATCAGATATATCGAGTTAATAATGAAAATGTTGTGATCTACAGGTCAGATAATCAAAAATGACACATCTTTATACAGCAAGTTAGGCATTTTTCATAATCACAAGGTCATCTTTGCCAATTAGTCCTGGATACAAAAACCTATTATCTTTACATGTTTCTAGTAATTTTGTTTTTTACTTGACAGGTTCATACAGTATTCAATGTACAGAGCAATAGCACATACTATGACAGGAACTAAGACAAAGCATGATAGAAATTGATAAACACTAGCTAACAAAGGGATGGTGGGAGGTGGATGTTACGCTTTTCTCACTGCGGGGAATTAATTTAGTTGATTTGCATGACAACTTATGCAAATCACGTCAGTCACAATTTTCCAATTACAACACCTAAGGCACAGTACAACTCATGGGTGCGCATGTGCGGCAGCTTTAACGTGTGCGGCATGTCTGGATTTAGCGTTGTGGAGGGGGAAGAGCAGACTGGGAAGCAGGCTTGTCACAGATTTTTCTCACTGCTTGCATGACTTCTGCACCACTGCTTCTCCAGTCATTTTTTCACTTTTTTATTTTTGTTTTTTGGCACATTTTAGTTTTTGTGCTCCACCTTTACCATTGCTCAAAATACTAAATAGGGTACAAAACGGATTACGGAAGGTTTCACTACCAGTAAAAAATCACTATTCAACCAATCATAGACAACATGATTTTAACTAGCATCATATTACTGCAGGTCAGTGATTATTAAATGATTTAATTCCCACTAGTCGAAGACTATTTTGCTAAATCTAGTGACTGTTCAGCAAAAGAGTACATAAAAATACACATTAAGTGATCTTGTCCTTGGAGTAACAGTCTCTTTGTCACATTCTTGTAGATCTGTGGCTGTTCTCTCCACAGATAACAATGGCAAAAAGTGTTTTAACCATTGCTCTAGGCTGAAGGACTCATAATGTGCAGTTCATCAGTGGGATCAGTTTATCTGGTAAATAAGCTACTTCTTTGTGTCTTTGTTTTTTTGCAGTGATTTGTAGTTCTGGGTTTGATATTCAAAGCTTTAAACTAAAGTCGGAGGCAATATGCTTGTGCTGCTTATACATAATGCTGCTCTCTCATGCATATACAAGTAGTGATGAGCACATATCATATGCATGCTCTCAAGCACTTCCCAAGTCTCTAAAGCCTTAAACATTTGAAAAATGACAGTGATAAGAGCTCTCCAATACTAAGTTTCCACAGCATACAGACATTTAATGTATTCCATGCATTTTTTATGTTGCTATTTCCAAATAACATGATATGTTTTGCCATTTGTTGTCATGTATGTTGTTAATCATGTCTTGCTTTGAAAAGATAGAATGGAAAAAGATACAACCTACTGCTGAGCAATTTCAGTCATGACTGTGAGCAATGCAATCACCTTCATGAGTGCATGCACTTTCAAATTCCCTGCCCTCCCGGATTTTTAACCTGCCAAGCTGGGATAAAATGTGAGATGTGAATGCTCTATTGAAATTAGGATAAATGGAACCTACACAAATGTAAGTTACGTCAACAATTTCTTTGGGGTTTTTTAACCACTCCAACCACAATTTTCACGCATTTAAAGTATGTGTTAGCATCTTCAAATTGAATGGTCAAAGTTTGAGATTAGCTTCTTCAAATCCTTTTATATATATATATATAAATGTATTTCAAATATTCTCGTATACTCACAATAGAAGTATCCTGAAGGCACTTCTTTTCACATGTAGACATTGTAGAAGAAGAAAATACTATATTTTTGACAAAACTCAAAATGGTGGCCAAATTTATTCACTGAAAATGACCAGACTGTATTTGCTGGACTGGTCTTGACCTAAAGAATTCAGGGGAATAGAGCTTTGTTGATTCGGCCAAAGGTTCAAGAGTGACTTGCCAAAATGTGAATTGACATTTGGACTAATGTTGGCCCTTCTGTGATTGTTGTACATGTGAAATACTTTAATGCTCTGATCTCAATCAAAGTACCAATTTTCAAAAACATTTGGTCCTTTGTGCTGCCACGGACTCTCACTGCAGAAAAAAAGAAAGAAAAACTGAAAAGTAAAAACAACAACAGAAAGACAGCCAACAAAAACGATATGGTGGCATAGAACCTTTGGTATTTTCCCCCCTAACCACACACCCCAAAACAGAAGAAATACATTCCCTTTAGCTGTTATCTATGGGACTGTGAAGCACAGACGTTCTCCTTGTGCACCATTTGTTTCCTGGCTTAGGCAAATCCCTGGCATATTTTTCCAGCCTGTGTTGATTTTGCTGTTTTTTCCTCAGCGTTGCTGCAGTCACGTTTTTCTTCCTTGATTTCACCCTTTTCTTTTGTTTTCTCCTCTTCATCCCTGGGAGACACAGAGCACAGCAGTCTAATTAGTTATCCAAACACCTTGTGAAATGTGATAATGGATAAAGCACACACACACACACACACACACACACACACACACACGTGCGCATACGTACACACTAGTCACGCTGTGTCAAAAGGATTTACCTGCCATGTAATTAGACACTTGTTGCTTGTGACCAGTTGCACTTGTGCTTATTCAGTGGTTGGAAAGGCGAAGGTTAACACTCGATACTGTGCTGTAAACATACTGTCATCAATTCCATCATAAAGGATGTGAATCAGTCTATAGACATTACATACAGTGCAGTGCAGAGATGTTGAGGACTGAAATAGAACCGATTAATCCGGTCTCTACCAAAAAAAGACACGTAATTAAGAGATAGAGGGCATTAATGTTGAGATCACTGCTGTACTTTAGTAACATACACACACACACACACACACACACACACACACAAGCACACCACTGCCGTCCCCTCCTCCTCCTCTCTCTTTTCCCTCGCTGTCTCCTTCCCTTACCCTTTGATCATCATTGCCACAGGAATGAAAAAAGAGCGGTGGGTAGAAAGTAAATAGCATTGGTTGGGCGCTCCATCGGTCACTGTGTCCCTGTTAGCCCTGCTGGCTAATCAGATCTTCTGCCCAACCTTGTTTTGGAGTTTATTAGTGGCATCCCTCTGCGGAGCCAGGGAGGAACTGAAGATCACAGCGAGTGGGAGAGAGAGATAGAGAGAAAGATAGCAGTATAAATGATGAAATTTTGAATACAGATTCAGGAAGACATTGCTTAGACTTAAAGCCTGCTAGTGCAGGTATGCATCAATGCACATACATGCAAAAACGCTCCTTATACATAGTCATTATATGAACAATCAATGCCTTACACCACATGACCAAGAATATGTGGACACCTGGATATTACACCCATATGTGATTGTTGAACATCTCATTCCAAAACAATGGACTTAAATATGCTGCTATAATAGCCTACACTACTGTGGAAAGACTTTCCACAAGAGTTTGCGACCTGGCTGCAGGGATTTGCTCTCATTCAGCCACAAGAGCATCAGAGAGGTCAGGCACTGATGGGCAATAAGGCCTGGCTCATAGTTGGCATTCCAGTTCATCCGAAAGGTGTGTGGATGGGGTAAAGTTCTAGGATCTGTGCTGGCCAGTCAGGTTTTTCCAGACCAAATTCAGAAAACCATTTCTGTATGGATCTGGCTTTGTGTACGGGGGTACTGTGATGTTGAAACAGGAAAGGCCCTTCCCCAAACTGTTGCCACAATGCCTTACTCTTTATTGGAACTAACCATGAAAAACTAGCTCATGGTGCTAGATCTTTGAATCGCTGCCCACATCTCAGATTTATTCAGTGATTCAATTAGGTCTGGTGGGGTTCACATCGATGACTAAACAGTCGACCAATCAGAGCTTTAGGATAGGTACGTCACTATTGATTGGTTAAGGAAAAGCAAGACAAATTAACCCTCCCAAACACAAGTTGCCTAACATGAACACAATGTGAGGCTGAATGAATGAGGTGAAACGAAATGGCACTTCAGTCTGACTATCCAGCTATTGAAAAACATTAGGGGACAGGGGTGTCCACATACTTTTGGCTGTATACAGTAGTGTAGAAGGGAGCAGGGGGGAGAGGATGAGTCAGATGCAGAGAGCAGAAGATGCAGTATACAAGGAAAAGCCTCAACTGGTGAAAGAGGGATTGCGTGTGTGCTATACTAAGTGGCAAATGGCTGCTTTTGATTAAATAACATATCCTTTTAATCTGAGAGATTCTGGGAAAGGCAACGCTGCACTGAGCCGATACCCAAGTGTACATTAGTGTTTGTTTGTTTGTTCTATCACTTCCATCATGCCACATTCCTCGCACCAACTACACTTACCCCGTCTGTTAGGCTTCAAAATCTTGATGCTTGTAAGGCTGACTCATCGACACATTATTTGATCTTCTTTGCGCTATGTGTTATATAACCTGTTCATTTAGGCCCAACTGAACCATCACACATACTCCTGTTGCTAGTGTTGTCTTCACATAGATGAGTCTTTCCTCAACAACTACGATGACTACTACGACTATCAATAGTAGCAAAATAATTATAATCATTCATTTGTGCAGCACACTAAAAACTGTTACCAAAACAAGTGTGTAAGGTAAAAATCAATAGTTGACACCTTATAATACAACACATAACTAAATATCTAAAATGCATGATAGCTTTATAATGTTTGTGGTCATTCTTGTAGGATTTCTTTCACCTTGTTTCCTGTTTCCTTTCAATTGGGTCTCTTATGTCTGCCCTTTCTCTCTCCTTGATCATTTACTACATCCTTGTGTGTCATAATTGCTCTATGTACTCACACACGAACACACGCAGAGGCAGGCACACCGGTACAGGCGAGTAAACAACATTTCTCATGGCTACCACTTAGCTTTGTCACTTTCCTAGGGGCGAGAGTGGCACAACATTGAATTAGTTTTATTTTATCCCTAATTGTTTTTCTGCCCGAGGATTACTGCAAAGCGATTTGTGCGGACCGTGGGGGGAAACACAGTGGACGTGTGTGCGAACGTCACCTTGTTTCATTTGTCAGCCTTGATTTGTTTGCTGTAAGTGTAATTGACTTATGTCTCTACAAAGGGGGAACAAATGAACAAAGAATGCAATTCTTTTGTACTTCCTCACGTCTACTGTCAGAGCCTTCATGTTGTTAATTTGCGGATTGTATATTGAGGCTTCCAATTATGAAGCTTTTCATGACATATCAAATCCATAAATGCATATCTGTCGGCAAAACGAGCTATGTTGTGAAGAACTGAAGTATTTAAATGATGATTCAAGAGCTATGCATGAACTTTTGCACTTGCACTATCGGCCGAATATTCTGTATGTAATCTTAAACAAGAGGTATTGTGCAGCCCTATGTGTTGCCTCGCAGGTAGCTATGGTGTGGTGCAGATGCAGATAGCATCAGGGCAATGTAACACGCTGTTAATGGAGTGCAGATAGCCTGAAGATAAACCAGTCACATCACTCACTCACTCACTGACCGGCAGACACTCCAGGGGAAGTAAAGTTGCGTGTGCGAGAGTGTGTGTGTAAGCCATAACTCCATACTTACTCCAACCCTTAGGTAGAATTAGATTCAAGAAACAGATGTAATTTAAGACTATGGAGCACTTATCTCTGGTAAAGCCTTTGGTTCAGTGTTCCATTACTCCTCTGCTCATTCCCACACACACATCCTTTAATTTAGCTGGTGATGACTTTAGCTATTCTGCACAGCAAATGACAACTAATCAGTCCTGTGTTGCCACGCATGTCTTTTTATGGCCCAAAAATGAACACAGCAGATGAGTAAGGCCTTTTATCACTCTTCTGACACTGTAAATTATTCACTTGCTTACATCATTGCATTGGTTTTCTCTCTCCCTACCTTATTTCTCTCTCTACTGAGAAGATACTACTGATGTTGCATTATTTTGCGGTTTAAGTTTTCACATTTTGTCTGTTTTTCACAGCCACCCCCACACACACACTATTTAGCTGTTCCTATTTTCTCTGAAGTACTTCATCTGTTCCAATCTCCCCGAGTCACTGCTAATATTTTCTCCTCCCACTCCTACCTTCTTCCCCCTCTCACCTTCCCTTCCACTCTGCTTTTCTGCCTCATATCAGCCTCTCTCCCTCACCGTCTCTCCCTCTCTTTCTCTAGAGGCACTGGTTTGTTAATGACTTCACTGCGGTTTGTCTCTCAGTTGGCGCTGACTGCGGTTGATTATCTCACCATCAGCATTCAGCATCGGAGACGTGTGAGAGACTGTCCCGCCCTTGCCGTTCAGCCGCGGTGTGCAAATACCCTGTGATGTCACGCACCTAAGAATATTAACAAGCAACTGCACACTACAGCCCGTCCCTTCTATTCAAAATGATGTCAGTCTAGTTTGAAATATTGATGGGTTGTGGGATCTGTTGGAAGCTGTGTATGAGATTTACAAATTGCTGCTGCCTCTAGCTAGTCTCACCTTGGTTGTGGAGCTGCATGCTTTCTGGACAATGGGATGTGATGATGAACAGCCAAAACTAGCAGAAGTATGTTTAAAAAAGTGGCACATTACAAAATTTTACAGTTATTAACATATTAGAGGTTGCAATGTCTTCTTCCCCTACATACCTACCAACCACTGTGATTGCTGGTAACACATTTGCAGGCTTTCAGATTGAATAAAATGAATTTAAACTGAAATTGAGAGCTCTGAAGGCTACTCATAAAATTCTAACATGGCCAGATCACGCCCTTGGGCAAAGTGACGTGGCACATTACAGCTTACCCGACAAGAAAGGATAAGAAGGCTGATAGAAATACAGTCTAATTGCTTGTGAAAGTCTTCCTATTAGCTGGAGGAATCAAATCATGTGTGTGGGAATGGAATGCCATTTTAACCTCCACTAGGCTTCATGGTCAGGTTTTTTTCCCCCCTGTAATTAGATGAGTGATGAGACAAACACACACTGAACGGAAGAATGTTTCCATTCTTTTAAAAACAAAAACAAGAAAAGGAGTCTAATTTAGCAATGGAAGAATATGTTTAACCTATGGAAGAGCTGGAACTGGAAACATTCACGTGTGTGTGTGTGTGTGTGTGTTGCAATGACAGAGGCAGTAGTTCTCAGCATTGCTGTTAGTGTGATAGGCAGTCAGTGGAGTTTGAGCTTACAGAGCACAACAGAGCATCAGCCCCTGTCCTTGACCACTGATAAGTTATAGCTGCACAGGGTCTCGTATAGAAAGGGTACACACACACACACACACACACACACAAATGCACATAAAAATACACACATAGTTCGCTCTGCACTTCAACTCCCTCTCTCCCTGTCCCTCTCCTACCACCCATCATTTATTGGCTAATGTCTCCCTTCTACTTAGCCATCAAAATCTTGCTGCTTTATCTATTTTCTTTTC
>LKNJ01001829.1:11866-78360 GCA_002120245.1 Maccullochella peelii | reverse complement strand
TACAGCCAAACTCACCTTCTCTATGGTTCCAGTCATGGGGGCCACAGCCGCGCCCTGAACCCCAGAGCCACTCACACCAGCCAGATATTTGGGCACTGGAACAGACACTTCGGCACTTCCTTCCTGTAGAAAAGATGTCAAATACAGAAGTGACAGGTAACTGGCAACTGAGGTAAGAGGATTTGAACAGTCTTTAATTTCCCCTGCTGTCAGACGTCGAGCGTTTGTCCCCAGCCACCAGTCTCAAAAGATGACAAATGCTAAAGACAGGAAAATAGAGGCAGTTTCTGCAGTGACGTTATATTGACTGGAGAAAGAGTGGATTTACAGCTTTTACAAAATCTCTTATTTGGGAAAACAAACCTGTAATAAATCAACTGTAAACAGGATGTAGACTAATACATGTATCTGTAAAGAGTTGTTCCAGCTTTTGAAATGTGTGCATTTACTATTTTGTTTTATGTGATGCTAAATTTAATATTTTGGGGTTTTGGACTGATTAAATTTTTTTTTTTTACAATTTTCTACATTTTATGTACCAAACAATAAATCCATTAACCAAAGAAATACTGCTTCATCATTTAACTAATACAATCACTTGAATTTACATAATTTGCATTGAAAAATGTTAGCAAATTTACACAATTAACACATTTTTATTCTTGTTACTTTAAATAAACATAAATCCCAGTGCAACCAAAATGACTTCACTGACTTAGGGAATATATGTCAAATACAAATCTGTCCACACACCATAAATAGAAAAACTGTGGTGGTAGGAACATACCGTGGAGAACAGGTGCACTGTGTTGTCCAGGATCACCAGTTTGGGACGAGACTTCACGCCATTGATGGAACAGTGCAGGAATGACGCTCCACCTTCCATCTCCACCTCCCCGGTCACATGGTACACCTCCTCGCCAATCTGATGATAATAATAATAAATGTGAAGGAGGCGGATTCACCTACATATAGTGTTACTTTTCAAAAATAATCACTTTGTAATTTTTGACCATAGGAACAGTAGTTTGCCAAAATAATCTCAACTTAAAAAAGGCCCACGTACTTTTTTTGGATTTTGCAAGCACATGTCACAGCCTTCATCAGTAGCTGCGGTTACATAGATAATATTTCTTCAACCCGATTGAAATCATTCTGATTAGAGATTCCAGCTTAACTGTTTACATGGACGCTTAATAAAGGGATCCGATAAGATATGCGTTTACATGCCCAAAGCATTTAATAGGAATACAACTCTTTTGACATGCACACAGTGTGGTTCCACTCATTGTGAAGTGTCTAATCTGCCAGAAATGTAACACCTCGTTGTTTCGAGCCTTTCCACCATCGACGTGTTCAACAAGATTTCCAACAAAAACGTATCAGCCACAGATGCGTTTTGTTTTGCTGCTGCCATGTTTCTGTCTCTCCCGGAAACTTGTTCATGTCAGCTAATGTTACCCCACGTGGGGGAAACATATAGTCCAACCAGAGAGAAACATTCGGATTAGCGTTTACATGGTTATTAGGCGCCAATATTGCCCAACTGAACAGATTATCAAAAGGTTTACACCACCCCTCTCAACCCGATTGAAGATTCCTTCCGATCGGGCCAGATTAGGCCAGTCTCTACTGACTGAGGTGGTTACATGAGGCATTTTTATTCTGATTGGGCTATTATTCTGATTATTAGTGGAATACGAGGGTCCATGTAAACACGGGGTGAATGGAGTTTGCTCAGTATTCAATTTGCTGATAAAGGCAGTGAGATGTGGTGTGAAGCTAGTAAGTGGACCTTGAGTTAAGATTATTTTGTCAACCTACTGTTATATAAGTATACGGAAATTAATTGTGTGTGTTTATTTTAAACATGGGTGAAAAATGGGTGAAATTTGTATTATAGGAAAAAAGAAAACACAAATCATACAATAATGTGGGCTACAATCAGTATTTAAAAATACCAAAAACTGCTCCTTTTTAAAAATCTGGGTACTTTTCTGAGAAAAACAAGAAAACTTGAACACAGTGATTAACGACGTCGAACGCAGGGCCTTTTCCAGCTCACCTGCATCGTGTAGCTTCCATCTTTGTTGTACAAGACGACCACATCAACTTCTAAAAAGACACAAATACACAAGATGAAATGTTTTGTAATTCTAAAAAGGCCAAACAGGTAAGTAAACAAGATGCAGAGGCTTTAGTCACACTGATGCAGCTGCAGCGGCCGGGGGATTTATTTTTGGCCTTGCAGCGACATTTATAATGGAAACATTGAATAATGAATAGGAGTTCATTAACAAACTGTCACAGAGCAGACCAGCTCTAAACTTAATTATTCAAATAGTCATTAAATAAATTAGATCCAAAGTTATGACTCAACCCTAACTGTACTGATCTGCTTATTAAAACTATACCATTTCTTCAACTAATTTTACACATGATTAAACTGCCATCCCTGTCATTATATACCTCTAAAGCATCCAAAACTTTTAATGAATGCACAAAGTTTTTGATTGACCGGCCTAATGACCCTGTTACTAGACACCATAATAACCCATGTATATGTATGTATTATTTCTATTTATTGTATATCGTTTTCCCCCATAACTAACTGTATGTAGGCAGGTGAGTGCGTGTCTGTGTGTGTGTGTTTTTTGGTGGTCTTGGCAAATCTTCACTATTTTCTAGTATTTCAAAGAGCAACGGATTAATAAAAAAAAATAGTCAAGATGAATTGCTACAAATTTTAATTTGTTTCAATGATATCTGAACTGTGATCTAGGCTCTCTGGTTAAAGGCTGGCATTGCAAGACTGTGGTGCATTTAGCAGAAAAGAACTCAAAGTTAAACTACTAACATCCAATAACAAAAATTGCTTCTCTGCAGTCCCACCACCTTTGACCCTTTTATTTGTCTTTCCTTGCTCCTTTACCTCTCCTCCACCTTCCCTCCCT
The DNA here is from genome assembly GCA_002120245.1 of Maccullochella peelii. Lineage (NCBI taxonomy): Eukaryota > Metazoa > Chordata > Actinopteri > Centrarchiformes > Percichthyidae > Maccullochella > Maccullochella peelii. The sequence goes on along the minus strand of LKNJ01001829.1, from coordinate 75,406 downwards.
TCCTATCCACTAGGGGGCAGTAAAGGCTCACCATATGTCTGTTACTTACTTTTGTCTCCCAGCTGAAATGTCATGTTCCTGTTAAACTGAATGTTACTTCTCCAGCCGCTGCTGGAGCCAAATGGGGAGAAGGGGTCTGAAAAAACACATCCACACCATGTACCACTTAGTATACCATTACTATTTCAGGTAAAATGTGCTAGAAATCATTCATCCTGACAAATGTTATCCCCTCACCACTGGAGGTCTGCGTGAACTCCTGTGTGCGTTTCCTCTCCTGCAGCACCAGGCCCAGGGCCGCCTGGCAGATTGTTTCCCCAGAAGGAGTTCTCGGAGCGGGAAAGAGGTCGGCGTAGTGCTGAGGGATGAAGCTGGTGGTCACGTTTCCAGCCTCAAACTCCGGGTGGCCCGAAAGACTCAGCAAAAAGTCAATGTTAGTGTTCAGTCCCACGATCTGAGGATTGGGGCAGCAGAGAGGACAGAAAGGATGCAAAGAAAGTTAAGACACAGAACTACAAATTCTAAGCATTTTACATGTATATGGTGTATAATTTAAATCAAATCCTACATGTAGTATTTATCTTGCAAGTTCAGTTGCATGACATGCAGCGCATCATTGGACTGTGTGTCTTACACTGTACTGTCGTAAGCAGTACCGCAGCTTCTTTAAGGCAGCAGATCGGTCTTCTCCCCACACCACAAGCTTGGCGATCATTGGGTCATAATGTGCCGACACCTCGTCCCCTGAAAACAAACACACATACAGAATAAAACACACACTATGTCAGTTGTAAAGCTCCGGTGTTTTTGCATTATGGTAAGTAGCTTTATTTGTCCCTTGCTCATCCTTCATTATCTACACAGACGGAAGCAGTCGCATAGATTTTTATGTCTACTTTCTTTATACCAGTATCGTCACGTGTGATTGGATAATCATTGATCAAGAATTTCTCAAAAAGAACAGAGAGATTAACAAATGGATGGAGACCTGTACTGTACAAGCACTCATTACTGAGGTCTCTGCACTGCATTTCCCAGAGATCTCTTTTTGCTTGATCTTTTTACTTAATATCTTTCTTTATCTTTGTTTTGTGTGTAATCAGCAATGACAGAAGGTAGCAAATTGGACACTTGACTCTGTAAAAACCATTGAGTGTTGTTACATAAAGAATGGAAAAGTATCCATGCAAACACCACCAGAGAGTTGGATCTAGACTCCCCTACCATCTCTGACTCCAGTCTCTATGCGTGTGTGCTGGTCTGGTGGAGGGGTGGAGAGATGCAACAGAGGCCCCGCCCCTGGAAGGAAGTCGTTGTTTGGGTCCTCGGCGTAGATACGAGCCTCAAAAGAATGTCCCCTTAAAATGATGTCATCCTGGAGGAGAGGCAGGCGCTCCCCTGCCGCCACCTGGAGGAGATTTACACCAAGAGCAATCAGTATGACTGAAATCAAAACTTTTTGTTGACAAGGTCATTTCTGTTCATTAAAAAAACCCTATTTTTTCAGCTGGTTTTGAGCATTTCCTCCCTCCTTCCTCTCTCACCCGGAGCTGCCACTCCACCAGATCAGTTCCAGTGATCATCTCAGAGACAGGATGTTCCACCTGCAGCCTGGTGTTCATCTCCATGAAGTAAAAGTTATGCTGGGCATCCATTATAAACTCCACCGTACCTACACAGGAAGACAAACAATATGATGTCAATACCCTGCGTGTTCTGGGTCAGAGGCACTGTGGTGAGGTGTGTGTAGGTCGTGTTTGTGCGTCTCACCTGCCCCTACATAGTCGACAGCCTTAGCTGCTCTGACTGCTGCCTCTCCAAGTTTCCTCCGAACTTCAGGACTAATACCAGGCTGGAAAAATACAGTAAATATTGTAAAGAGTTGACACAAACAAATTCAAGTGATCATAGCCCTAAAATCCAGTTTCACACCACAGATCCACGTACTCTATGCTTTCTTCTAATGAGACGTTCACACTATAGTGGCGATTGGTAGCCTGAAAAGGAGAGTGTCCTCATTCAACACAAAACTCTGTGTGAACCTTTGTGAGGAAAGCTTTTCCAGCTTTTGTCACCATGTTAGTGAAGCAAAGACTCTGATATGTCTCCTCCTCCAAGAAAAAGAGCCAACTAAAACTAAACTAAGAACTTTTATTGAATGTACATTAACGGGTTTGGGAGAAACAGGTTCCTTGTTTGACCTCGTTCATAATGGGAACAGTGTGATAACTAGGGTTGCCAATGTTTTAAAAGAAGTCATTTTACAAGAAATGTTCAATTACCTACAATTGGAAATAAGAGAAACAGTTCCTCTACAACAACAATATTCCAGAAAGGTGGCTCAACATATCCTGAACTTAAATCACAAGTCAGGCTCCCATTAGCTGGATGTGGCAAATCCAAAAGTACCTTTGCAAGAGAAACTGATTTAAATGTCAGAATTTAAATTTCAGTCATCATTAATTCAACGATACATCTATGTCACCACCATTGCTCACTCACCCCTGGTGCTTCCTCTATGATCTTCTGATGTCTCCTTTGAACGCTGCAGTCTCTCTCAAACAGATACACAGCGTTACCGTGCATGTCCCCGAACACCTGAACCTCCACGTGTCTACGGGAAACACACAGACAGAGTAATACCAGGAAAAAAATCATCTTTTTATGTGAACATAAATAAACAAGGTGGGAGAACTGGCTGGTACCTGGGATCCTCTACAAACTTCTCAACCAGCATGACATCATCGTTGAAGGATTTTCTGGCTTCTCGTCTTGCCGACTCCAACTGCTCCAAGAAGTCTGAGTCTGACCGTGCAATACGCATCCCCTAAACACACACACACACAAACAAGGTTATTTCATGTTTCCTGAAATTACTCTGTCAAAGTTATTTAGGCTTTTTCACGTCCTCTCACCTTCCCTCCTCCTCCACGGACTGCCTTAACCATCACAGGGTATCCTATCTGGGCAGCCTCTGCTTGCAGAATCTCATTTGATTGGTCCTCTCCATGGTAACCACCGATGATTGGCACCCCAGCAGCTGACATGATGTGTTTGGATGTGCTGAAAAAGGACATAAAGTAATAAAGGTCAATTGGCACATATTGCTATTATTATTTTTTCCTTAATAATGTTTAAAGTTAGTCCTTTAAAAATGTACCAAAAAACATAAAACAATTATTTTATTACATATACGTGTGTTACCTTTTAATGCCCATGTCTCGGATGGCAGAGGAAGGTGGCCCAATGAAGATGATGCCTTCCTGTTTACACGCCTCTGCAAACTCCGTGTTTTCTGACAGAAAGCCATAACCAGGGTGGACTGCCTAGACACACAAACACGTTTTCTAAAACATCACATTGAACAATGTCCAAGCCCTTTGATGATTCACTGTCAAAGAAGAAGAGCAGTTAAAAGGGATTCAAAAGACCTGAAAATCATAATCTACACTTCCTTTTGAAGTAGCTCCTTTAAGCAGGACTAAAGGAAAATGACAGCATCACTTCTAAACATCGTCAAGTAGAAGATTACTCACATGAGATCCAGACTTCTTGGCCACTTCCAAAACTTTCTCCATAGAGAGGTAACTCTGCTGGGAGGGTGGAGGGCCGATATGGTAGGCTTCATCTGCCTACAAAGAAAACAAAGCAAAAGCAGACTGTTTCCAACTGAACATATCTAATGCAGGTTTGAAAACTATTAATGGGCAGTGTAAGAAAACAACACTTTAGCAACATGGTGTCTCATTGTGTTTGTTAAAGCAGCTGCAGAAAGCGTAGAAGAACGCTGAGAGCAAAGACTGAGAAGCAGATGACTACAAATACTAAAGGACACGGCTCTTTGCAAGACAGAGCTATCCAGCATCTCACCATGGCCACATGCATGGAGTGTCTGTCTGCATCACTGTACACAGCCACAGAGCGGACGCCCATCTTCTTGGCCGTGCGCATCACGCGACAAGCGATCTCTCCTCGATTGGCAATCAGCACCTTCTCTATCCTTCCAACCCCTGGAGAGGAAACAGGAGACACTTTAGAGGGTTTTTTTCTCAAAATGACAACAAAACATTCCTAAAATGAACTATACAATAATCATCACCTCACTAACTAAAACAAAAGCATAAAACCTTTTAAAAGGGCTTGCAACCATCGTTCTCATCATTACTCGTTTAAGTTATTTATCAAGCAAAGTACCAAATATTCTCTGCTTCCGGCTTTCCCAATGTGAGGATGTTGCTTTTCTCCATTTTATATAAACTAAATATCTCTGGGTTTTGGACTATTGGTTGAACAAAACAAGCAATATGGATCTGTCATGTTGGGCTCCAGGAAACTTGTACTGGGCATTTTCCTCTATTTTCTAACATTTTATATCAATCAATCAAACTTTATTTGTATAGCACCTTTCATACAGGTAAGTGCAATTCAAAGTGCTTCACAGATGATACGATAAAAAGACAGAACAAGTGTATAACATAAAAACCACAGGAACCAAAAAATTAAATAACAGTTACTTTGCCCACATCACCAGAACACTGGTATGTATGTTTTAATGAGCCTGATCAGGAGGAGAGTTGAGACAACACCCAACTCAGCTATAAAAGACAACCTCCAACATTTTTAATTAGAGTTTCAAATAAAACAAAGCAATTTCTGTTATATTTGCATATATTATTGCAAGGAGCATTTCCTTCACTCACCTCCTGAAACAAGCCTCAGGCCTCTTTTGGTCCATGACAGTTTTCTGAGGAGAGGAGAGGACAACATCTTCAGTACCATTCAAACTTCTACATGGCTGTGGAGGGGAGAGCAGATGCTTAATGGACCAAATGCAGGTGGCTAATTTATTAAATACCACGTACAGTATCTATAAAGCAAAACCCGGCCTAAATAACTGAGTGAAGGCTGGTCGCAGCAACATCAGCCATGCTAGCTGACAGTTTGCTACCTTAATTTAACCTTGTTCGGCTCTTATCCGCGTTATTAACAACATTTTATCGGACGTTAGGTCGCGTTAACGTTGGTCGGCTTGCAAACGTGATAGCTGTAAGCTAACGTTAAAAGGTGGTTTACAAAAATCTGGTTGGTGGGAGATAACGTTAGAGGGGGCATCATGGTTTAAGACCATATCATAGCAGCCATGTAACGCACAGATGTACTCACTGCGTAAATATCCTCAGACCCTGCAGAGTTGGGAAACTCAGAATAACCGCAGCCATAGCTAACAGCTGCTAGCCTGCTAACTGACTGACCGGCTGAGGAGGAAAAGGCGAAATGGGCAATACCAAACAGCTCATACGCAGTTTGGTTTTATTTTAACTGCAGCAAACAACTCAAGTCAAACCGGAAAGAAATATTTGGGACCTTAAAATGTTACATTCGCACTAATAAACACCTAGTACATTTCTGTATTATAATTTGTGACCTTTACAAGGACTCGTAGTGTCGACAGCCAATCAGAAAGAGAGATATGGAGGCGGGGAGGAAGCTGCAGTTACCATAAAGCACCAGCAGATGGCGTCGTTTCTCTGTCAAGCAGGTGGTGAATTAACGAAAAATCACACATAAATAAAATAAAAAAATTATTTTATAAACAAAAAAATTAAGCATTCAACAACTATACTAGCTACATTATAATATTTTTGAGTTGTGTATTACTTTTGAAGTTAAAAACCAAAATATATTTTATTCAATAAAAAACTGCTCACTATAGCCAACATATTGCAGACTGATAAAGGGTAATTAAGCTGAAAAACGTATTTTTAACTTCACAGATCTGATCATTTCTGATAATCTGTAAATTAATACACAATAATGTCAAACATTTTTAGACATTTGTATGCAGAGGAAGCTTTTTGAAAGTGAAAATTATCAGATCTGTGAAGTTGAAGTTCTGTATGTAAAACATAAATATCTATTCAGGTTGTGATGTGTGTATTTGTAAAACTGTTTTATGTGTTTTCAAATTGCTTGGTATTTGTTGGTGGGATGGAACACGCTTTTGTGAGTACCCAAAATTATATTATGATAAATCACATTATGTCTGGTTCATTTATATTGCTAGTGCAATTAAGGACTCTATAACTAATTCTCAGCCCACCTACATTTTATTATATATATATATTTATTAAAACAAACATCAGTGAACAAAAGGTATCACTGAAAGCAGAATGAAAGTGAAATTAAATGCAAAATGTAATTCACTGATGGTACATAGGACATACAAAAAGAATGGAAGATAGAACATAATAATACAAAAATCAAAGAAAGAATAGTCTAATAAATAAATGTGACAACATTGTTTACATTTATAGTTTGAATATTAGACATTAGACCTCTTTTTAATTATAAGAAGAATTCCAGGAGCAAAAAGTTATATTCAAGTTCAGCAGAGCAATTTTGAGAACTATTGTTTGAGCTGGAGGAAATCTCTGTCCAGTGTCACAACAAGCTCAGATCCTGTCGTATCCTTGTCTGCGGCGGTCTTTGATGAACAGGAAGGTCAGCACAGCAATCAGAATGAAACACAACGCCGTGGCCCCGACAATGATGGGAATAACCCGCTTGTTAAAGTCAGCCCAACACTCCACCTCTGAAACATAAGACAGGAGGAGAGAAAAATGCAGGAAGAAGGAGGAGGAGAATTGAGACAATAAGGACCTTGATTTAAGTAGAAATATGAGGAAAACACGTCCAAGGGAATTCTGCATCATGTCATTAATTTATACAGAATCTAAAATGTTTTTGTGGCATTAGTCTACATTTTGTTTATGTGTTTCATTAACAACTTGAACTACTCAGGTATCCTGCTCCAAGAAGACTGCAGTGCAGAGATATTTCCACTAGAACAAGGCCATTGTCTCCAATCATTTATGATTGTGCACATACAGCTTCACTAAACCATTAGCTTTAGTTTCAGGAGACTCACTGGGCTTCAACACAGTCCAATGGGACCAATTATCACACCTTGCAAAACCATGTCAAACCTCATCCTCAAAAATGGGAAGCTCCACGGTATATCCAAACTGGCCCATCTCATTATCTCAGTCAATAAACAGGTTTTCCATCAGATTTTATTTATTTTATCTGGCACAACTTTCTGCTTTTGGCTCAGACGTCTGAGAGAAATAAAGACAATAAAACCTGATAGAAAGCATGGATTGCGGCCACTGTTTTGTAGCTTCCTGTTTTAGAAATTGGGATTTATCACGACTTTTGATTCCCTAAAGGACTGCCCTGTTGGACTGTGTTGAAGCTAAACAGAGTGGTACGTTCCTCAAAACTATATCTATAGCTATAGTTTTTGTAGATGTTTTAAAGTGTTTTACAAGCAAGAACATAACCTGATCCAGCTGTAGAAAACACACAGAGGTTTATAGATATGAAATCTATAAATCTGCATGAAAAAAAATTGCTAAACTGGTGCTCATATTCATGTATTTGTCCATGTGTTTTTAGTTGGTGTGAACACCAGAGAGGAAGCATAGACAAGACCATTATTCTGCTTCTCTGCAGGTGTAGGGAGTAATCTGTCCAATAAAGAGAATTATAAGTCAAGAGCTGATTTACTTTTAACTGAGCATTGTGAATTTGGTCCTTGTCTTCCCGAAACAATAATATTTATTAGGGTTTCAGCAGCTTCTAAATATGATTATAGTTCCAGATTTACTAGAGCAGGATAAAACCACCTACACTCATTTAAATTTGTGGAGCAGACTTAATCCTGCTGAACCCAAGTGATCAGCTCAGTCACCTTTTCCAAACTGTCCCTTGGGCAGAGTGAAGGCCTGTATCTGCAGAGGAACCAGCTTGATCCACAGCCGCGACGACATCAGGAACACATTCTCAGATTTGCACTTGAAGCTCTGTCCATCAGCTGCTGTGAACAGCTTGTTATGGTCCACCAAACCCGTGTAAGTCTTATCTGGGAGGAGGAGGATGTAAGACAGGGACAATTACATTCTCAGTGTTTGCAGATCATTGTTCCAAATCAGAAATCTCTATCTGGTCTTACTGGCACATCCTTGGCAGACAGGCAGAGGAGAAATGTGGGCAGTCAGTGTCGTGACGTAGAAAAGATTATTTTCCTGGAAACAAAAATACAGAGATTGAAGCTGATTCAGAAACCTGAATTCTGAACAAACAAACAAACATGATTTCATCATTTGTTGTAAACATTTTGATCTAGATATGAACTTGGAAGACTCACTGATGCTCTGCGTGAATGGATTATGTTCCTATGATATATAGAAGTCTGAATATTATTTATGTAATTATTCTATGTCTTTAATTTTTGTCTTCCATTAAGAGCAAAAGACATAAAGCTTTTCTTACAACTGAAAAATGCCACTGCTTTTCTTACATAACTGAATTTCCCATCATGTGATGATCTGAACAGTTAACAATGTTTTTTCGTTGCACTTTTGCAGACCAATGTTCAAAGCCCTTTTCCGACTTGCAGTGGAAGAAGAAAGCCTCTACTGTATGTCTCATCACTATTATTTTCATAATGGCCGCATTTCTGAACTCTTCCAGGGCATCAAACTGGATATGTGCATGGAAATCTGAACTTTTGACCTGTGAGAGCGCTATTATTCCTGAACCAGTACTTTATATACTGTTGGGTAGTTTAATAGCAGTGTATCATATTCTATAAGATCATCATATATTTGTAGTGCTGCTGTCCTGTGTCCTGTGTGATAACCACATATCTCTAAAAAGTCAACTTTTCATGAGAAAAACAGCCCTGTTTTCAGCTTTGTGACGATGTATTTTCTAACTAATCCAAGGTTTTCTTTAAAATTGTTTATTTAGCTTAAGAAGGAGGAGAAGTTTCTCAACCCATCATGGAACAATAGACACTTGATTTCAAATTCAAAATCTGACAGGAAGGGTATGAAAAATTGTATTCTGAAAAAAGTAACTAGTAACTCAAACTGTCGAAACTGTAGTGGAGTAAAAAGTACAATATTTAGCCTCTGAAATGTAGTGCATTAGAAGTAGAAAGTTGCATAAAATGGAAATGCTCAAATACAGTACAAGTACCTCGAATTTGTACTTAAGTACAGTACTTAGTTACATTGCACCACTGCCTGCATGTCTTTGGACTGTGGGAGAAAATGCAAACTTCACACAGAGAGGAATATGAGAGTTTTGTTGTCGTACCATTCTGAAGGTGAGCTGCAGATTTGCAGCATTGTCTGGCAGTGTGAGAGAGAGAAGAGCCACTTCTTTGTCACAGTAACCGCTGGTGCCGGCCCTGGAGGGGTCCAGGTTGAAATACCAAGTCTTCTGCAAGCACACAGGAGAGAAATACTACTTCATATCACGAGACGAGTCAGTGTTTCTTCTATTTAGGTTTTAACTTTTGTCAAACTTTTGACTGTATTAACACTCGTCACTTATATTGGAGACATATGAGGATATGAATTTACATGTAAATGTCAGCTGTGCACACATCTTTCTTTTATTTAAAAAGAGCTGATGGTCGTTGTAGGTTTTTACAGTTTGAACCATGTAACCAACTTGTAACACCTCACAAAGAGATGCTGACACACACACACACACACACACACACACACAGTCTGCAAAAAGTGCTGAAATACGAGAAAGTTACACAGATGCACACTGAGGCAAACACACAGCACACTATTCACAAATTAACAACCCTGACAGATGCGTGCACACACACACACACACACACACACACACACACACACACACACACACACACACACTGAGCCAGTCACAGCCTCTAACCTTCTCTTCAGTGACAATGTACTCGACTCCCATGGTGGCTTTGATGCAGGGTTCCCCACTAGAGTTTTTCAGCATGTAGGTCCCTGTGCACAAAGCATACACACACACACACATAAACACACACAGACGGACCAGACAAATACCAAATGAAATGTAAGTTTTACATTGAACACAATTACGTAATATCATCTATAACTTCTTCATCAACTGTCAGACCTGAAGTTGTTCTCTATGAGTTGTGAGCGCCTCCACATTTTTTACTTTCCTGTTACACTGTTAAAGTTTCACAGTAAAACTGTAAACCCAGTTTGAGTTTACCTTAAAATGCAAGTAAACTAAGGGAACTAGCTTTATGTCCTAGTAATGCTGTATCTGATACTGGCATTGATAGTGTATGTCAAATATGCCAAATATGTTTTTTATATTGTATCTCGCAGCTTTTACGCTAACAAGATGTTAAAGCACGGTAATGAGTTTGCATATGCTCAGCGTGCTAACCACCTTCAAAAAGTTACACAAAAATCAAACCAATCAGCATGCCGGCTGACAGCAGCCACGGGCATTTTCTTCAGTTTCATCTAGTTCATACTGCTTTTATATGACATTTTTTCAACATCTTTGTGATTCTTTCTACAATAGATGGGCTACAGAAGAAGTGGTGCTTTTTTAATATGTTTGTAATGGCCTTGTGTTGGTGTGTACCTATTGGAGGAGTGGCCTCAGAGGGCTGTAAGACCGGGTGGTAGATCTGAGCCTCAGAGGGCAGCTCCGAGTCGGAAGCAGGCTGGATGGAGTTGCCCTTTCTCTGCAGATGGACACCTGGTGGAGGAAGACACATGTCTCTCTCAATGGCTGTTCATCACTTGTTTTTTTAAATTTTTATATAAAAAGGTAGCATTTCAAAATCAATAAATCACTACCACTGGCAATCAAACTATGGCCAGATTAACCTGTTAGGGAGCCCTGGGGAAAAACAGGGTCACAAGATTAGGTAATATAATGCAGGACGAGCCGTAGTTGATAATGTACTTTAGTGAAATATTTCCTATGAAAAATTTGCAATTAATCAAATTATGTGCAACTAGTTGACACCCACAACGAGAAAGTGTAAAACCAATGGGAAAATCACATTTAATATTTTTGTTCTTAGCTCTTTCCACTTTTAAACAAGACACGACTGAAAATGGGTTTTTGGGATACATAGTCATAAAGTAAAAAGGAGGCTGTCAAGATCTTGGTCTACAGTTTACAGTAATTACACCAAGGTATCAGTTATAGTAATTTAACAATGGCATGTGATAAAAAAATTAAAAAAAACAGCTTGAAAGCTACTGCTACCTCCATCTTCAAGATATATGATGTGGGTGTAGTGGCAGCAATGCTATACCACATGAAAAACAGCTCTGATCATTGTCATATCATCTGTTCGCTTAAACCACAGACTAAGACGGAAAATGTGTGACTACTGAAGACCACCAAAGCAACGATCAGTGTGTGGGAAAGGAAACTACAAACAAACAGCCTTATTTGTGACGCAGAACAGAGAGCGATCACACCATACAGGTACAAGGAAATACAACAGCATTATGAAGACCACCATTTAATTTTTAATTTCAAAGACAAATGAAATGTCCCAATCACAGATTCACTCCCATCATTATTGACCTCCTTGCAAGTGTGCACATAATTACAGAACGGAGGACTATGTATCTATAACATATAGTCATATGTTTAGACATATAAGTCTTGGTTTGGGAGTTCAAAGTGAGAAACTTGACATTTTAAACATTCTTTTCATGTTGCTGAACAGAAGATGAATTTGAAAAGTCACCCACTGCAGTTTGTTTCATTTTTGGGACAAAATGCTGGGTGGTAAGGGTGTGGAAACTTTCACTACTCGTCTGTCAAAAGAAAATCAAATTAAATACACAATTGTTTTGAGTTACAGAGACAAAGAACAGTCTGCCGAGAGAGTTTAGAGTCCATTATCTGAGGCTGAAATGAGATCTGAATATTATCAAACTTACCTGGAATAATAGCAGCCAGGAAGAAGAGAGACCATCCACCTGCGTGACCCCTTAGCATCATAGTTAGTAAAGAAAAGAAAAGAATAGAGTAGAATAATGCTACAGCACTAGATGATAAGGGCAGTACGAGTACTGCAGCTGTGGCTTGACTTGTAAATGCGAAACTGTTGAACACCTAAACATACCATGCAAAGGAAGTGTCACAGGAGGTGGTGTAGAGAGGCTACTGCTTCTCTCAGCACTGAACTCACACCTCTGATGGTTAATGTGTCATGTCAGTTAAACAGACAAACTGTTGAGCCTCTCAGCCTGTGGGGGAAAACTGCTGAAAAACATAAAACAGACTACAAACTTTACAAAACATACTACAATAATGAAAAAAAACCCTACAAATTAAGTTCCCCAGTGTACATCAAAGGTGATCTCAGAGAAGAAAAACAGTTGACATCATGCTCTTCTTAAGGTCAAGTTAAAGTACATGTTATATTATATAAGGTTTTATTATAGTTAGCGGTCAGCAGAACACTGCAGATCAGGGTCAAAAGTGTTTTGCTTTGCTTAGAGCAGCAGGTGGGTGACTTTCAGGACCACCCGGATGGTGTCAGAAAAATTGTCAATCACAACAAGATTAAAGTTGAAATGGTTTAAATGTTTAAAAGTTTGTCAACGTCCTTTAGAGGGTGGGTGGTTGACAGTGTTGTTTGTTCTTGTAATTTATTTATTAGAATCTCACTTGTTGCTGTATGCACACAAAATATGTTATATACATTAAATTGCTTTGCTTTACTCAACCCACCTGAAACTCCTAGTAGCTTAAAACGAATGCTGAGAATTACACACAAATTACTTTGTCCGAGGTCTGGAGGTTTACTACTATTGTTACATGTATTTTACAGTTAAATACATTTTCCTCCCTTCTCATTTTGTCTTTCCCCCCTCTTCAATGTCCACCTTTAAAGGGTCAGCTCACCCAAGTTTCAAAAAAGAATTTAACTTACCTCTAATTGTGTCTAGCCATGCAGAATCATTGGTACTACTTTCTATTGAAAAAATAATATCTATGAAAACTATTGGCAGCATGTTCTGCATTATCAAGAGTAACAAGGTTGCTGTTACATTTTTAAAATGTTATATTTAAATGCTGTGAGCATCACAAACAAAAATCTATTCAGCACCATTGTACTGGGGTGGAGACAGACATCTCAGAGACAGACATGTCAAAACCTGGACAAATAAAACCAAAACTATTTGCATGAATGAATACCACTAGAATTAAGTGAGAATATGTCTATATTTTGTGTCATTTGGATGAGACCACCCTTTATAGAAAGCACATAATTGTTGTTTATGCATGACAGTGTAATGGTTTATATATATGTGGTTTATTGCAGTGGCTCCAAATGTTTTGGCTAGTGAGCCCTTGTCACAGGTTGCATATGTATGTTTACCATTTGTGACCAGTTAAAAGGAACAATTCGACAATTAGGGAAATACTTTTTCAGAGTTAGATGAGAAGATTGAAACCACTTTCATGTCTGTACAGTAAATATGAAGCTACAGCCAGCAGCCGATTAGCTTAGCTCAGCACAAAAACTGAAAACAGGAAGATACAGCTAGCCTGGCTCTGTCCAAATATAACAAAATGTACCTACCATCTCCTCTAAAGCTGGCTAACTTCCCAGAGTCCTCACCGTGAGCGGCAAACAACTGGCTCCAGGAGTCACTACGCCCGGCCAAGAAATAGTCCCGCATTTTTCCACCTGTGAATCCACAACATGTCGATTTTACACTTTTTTTGTACATATTAAACAAACCAGATATAATGTGTTAATTAGTGAGCTTTAGAGTTGCTGGTAGGTGGATCTTGCTATTGAACAGAGCCAGGCTAGCGGTTTCCCCCTGTTCCCATGTATGCTAAGCTGAGCTAAGATAACCGATTGCTGGCTGTACTGTAGCTTAATATTTAACGGACATAAGATATGAGAGAGCAGTATTGATCTTCTCATCTATCTCTCAGCAAGAAAAGTGAATCTAGTGTATTTCCAAAAATATTCCCTCTAAACAAAGAGTAATGTGTTTTACCTGTTTTATTTAAATATTTCTTAGAGTCCCGAAGAGGTAAAATAAAGAGGAAAAAAAGCAAAGATTAGAGGAAAGTTTATTTGCATGTCTTTTTGTACTAGAAATGAAACACTTTCTACTGTCCTCTCCTGCATCTCGTGGCCCCTCACATTTAACCTGCCACGTCTTGAGGAGGTCTGGACCCTCATGTTGGGAACCACTGGCTGATAAGGTTTATACTTGTAGCACAGTATTTCTTTTTGCATGTGTAACCACAAGAGGGCAGAATTATGCTCTTATAAATCTGCTCTTGTCTATATTTTTACCCAATCACAATTATTTTTTTCTTTACAGTGTCAAAAATATATGTAAGGACTTACTTTGCATCTATCATTACAGAGCTGTACATGATGGAGCTAAAGTGGTTCAGAGGCAATGATCAGACCGGGACATATGGAAGATTTTGGCATGTTGTCATCAGTTGACAGGTAAGTTGACCTTGTTGTACTTGGTGAACACGGACAAGACAAACACAATGCAGCCTATGTAATGATACATCTATAATATGGAGTGTAACATCTGAGCACATTTCACCTCATTTCACAGAGGAGAAGTGGGGAAATCAGAGTGGTAAAGGGCTAAAGGTCGACAGGGACAAAGTACCAGCTAAAACACACAAAACACACACTGAGTACACACACACACACACACACACACACACACACACACACACACACACACACACATAGTGGCTCCTAATATGTACAGTTAGGGATTTTTTTGCTACCATATAGTCAGTGCCAATCAACTCTACTTTATGTGGTTTCGTTAGTGAGTATGTGTGTGTTGAGGTGGGAGAGAGTTTACTCTTTCAAAGTCCCTAATAAATTAAGTTACATGCTCTCTTCTCTCTCTGATGCTGACTGCTGTATTGACAGGTAGGAGGGCAAACAAAAGAGCAAACATTTACTCTCCTTTTATTGACTGAGCGTTTTGAGCATTAATGTGTGTGTGTGTGTGTGTGTGTGTGTGTGTGTCCTCTGTGCCCTCCTGTTCTCTGTGTATCTGTCTACCAGTGTGTCATCATTTTTCTCAGGATTCACGCCTACAGTTTCAGGAGAACTTCACTCAGTCGTCCATCCCTGTGTGGAGAGGAGTCGCGTTTTTCCTTTTCAAGCCCGGCAGGATCGACAGCAGGACTCCACCTGCAGAAACTGTAAGTTCTGTATCAGCAAGTCTTTACAGAAAGAATCTAAAGAATTGTTCGGAAAGCTTGACATTTTTTAAACTTGCTCATTTTTCAGCCACAAATGAGAAATTTGAGATTGATCCAGCTAACACTGCCAGGGGTTTGGACATGAAATGCACTCACATTACATTGATAAACTGTATTCATCAACTGGTGTGATATTATATCTTTTCCTTGTAGCAGAGCAGAGCCAAACATCCATCAGGATCAGACAATGAGGGGCAGAGTGTGGCTGTGTGCGCTGGGCCTGCTGTGCCTCCACAGCTCAGTCTTTGGGCAGGTAAGGAGAAAGAAATCATAATTTATAACTGGTTTTCTGGCATTAAAATCTAGATTACACTGTGAGAACAGAGGAGTTATTAGGCTGCAAAGGGTTACAGCAGTGGTGGAAGAAGTATTCAGGTCCTTTACTTGAGTAAAAGTAGTAATACCCATCTATTAAAATACTCCCTTGCAAGTACTTTACTTAAAAAGAATAGAATTATTAGCAAAATGTAGGTAAAGTAGCAAAAGTAAAAGTAGTCACAATGCAAAATGGCCACTATGAGATTATAATATTATATAATTGAATATTATTATTGATGCAGTATCATGTATGCTACATTTTAATGTTGTAGCTTGTAGAAGTGCATCATATTTTGTAAGCTGACCATATTGGTTGTGTATAAAATGGTCATCTGAAAAGTAACCAGTAACTGTAGCTATCAGATAAATATAGCTGAGTAAAAAGGTCAATATTTTCCACTGAAATGTAGTGGAGGATTAATATAAAGTAGCATAAAATGAGAATATTACGTAAACTAAGTTTCTCAAAATTGTACTTAAGTAAATGTGCTCAGTTACTTATTTCCACCACTGGATTACAAGCATGATTTATCTGACAGCTACAGATTTGGATCATTAAGTGTCACGCTTCCAGTGTCCTTTATTTCAGTCATTCCCAACCTTATTAGCCTGTGACCCTTTAAAATGAATCAATGTCAACTTGCTCGTACACAGTGGTGGAAGAAGTGTTCAATATACTCCATTACAAGTCCTTCATGCAAAGTCTTATTTAAGTAAAAGTAGCTAATTATTGTCTGCACAATTGTACTAAATAAAAGTGGTCATTATGCAGCAAAATTGCCCCTTATAAAGCTATATTATATATATATTATTGAATTCATATTAGTAATGCATTACCATCTAAGAAGCATTTTAAAGTTTATCTATATGGCAAAGCATCATATTTCATAAGATGATCATCTGTTCTGCATGTAAGATGTAATCTGAAAAGTAACTAGTAACTATAGCTGTCAGATAAATGTAGTGCTGTAAAAAATGTGGTAGAAGTATAAAGTAGCAGAGGATGGAAGTTCAAATGGCACAAAGTTTTCTTGAGTTAATGTACTTTGTTACTTTCCATCCCTGCTTGTCACAGGTTGTATATGTTTATGAGCTGCAAGCACTTTTTCCTTCTCAGATGATTAAAACAAAAATTATAGGTCTGGAAATTTAAGACCATCAGCATTTCACAAGAAAAAGCACAGATTGGATAAAAGTCGAATCTAGTTTTGTGCGGCAGAAATGCATTTTCTTCTTTCCCATTTTCGTCATAATTCTCCTCCTCCAGGAGGCGATGGTGGTCCAGCCCGGCGTCCTGATCTTCTGTGACGACCCGTCTGTAGAGAAGGCCGTCAACAGCGCTGTGCACAAATTCAATGGGAGGTTGAGCTCCGGACACAAGCTGGCACTCTATCAGATAATAACAGCCAGCAAGGTAGGATGTGGCTTTCTGCACAGTCAGGGTACAGCCATCAAGACCTCTAGTAAGGTCTTTAAGAAAAAATACTGCAACCTGATTTTCCTATAATATATAAAAGTGCAGAGTGCCTGTAGGCGTACTGTAGGGGAATGGTTGCTTTTACAGTGTTGCATTGATTCACTGTTGTAGCTGTTTAACACCCATTGTCATACCTGTAAAAGGTGGAAATAATATATGGAGAAAGTACACAGGAACACAGTGCTTCTTTTCACTGTCAATGCTCTGTATGAGGAAGTTAGTAAGGTTCCTCTTAATGGAAGTACTATCAATCAAGGGAGACTCAAACAGTCACAACAAATCAAACAGAAATAAGGGTTTAATGTACAAAATGAATGTAAAAAGTATAAAGTTGCACAAAATTGATGTAATGTGCTAATACTTGGAAATCTTCTATGATTAAAATCAACATTAGTGTTAAATATTCAGATGTGGATAGATCTGATGGTTGTTACCCCATTAAAAATCCACACATCACATTTCAGAGCTGAAACTGGAAGGCGATGAAACAAGAGGAACAAAAGCTGTGCGATGATGACCACAAAATTCTAAGAAAACGTGCTTAGACACATTTTGACCTCTGGTACACACTGACTGTGTGTGTGTGTGTGTGTGTGTGTGTGTGTGCGCGCGTGTGTGCGTGTGTGTGCGCGCGCGTGTGTCTACAGTCAGAGAATGGCTCAGACTCGGTGTACTCACTTAAGTTCACCAGCAGGAGAAGTGACTGTCCAGCTGGGAGCAACAAACCCTGGACGGACTGCGACTATTATCCTTCTAGACACAAGGTAATTCTTAACAAATGTAAACTTATCAGTGACACTCGACCTTTCCAAACCTGTCCTCCATTCATGTCTGTGGAGAAAGAATTGCTAATAATCTCTAATGTAGATACTATTCTTAAACAAAGCTGCAGATTTCCTGTGTACTCAAACACTGAAATTGTATTGCTTAAAGTTGTTAATGTAAAAGTTTGGATTATACGGTGTTAATAACAGAAATCATGATCCAAACATTATCTATCCTGTTATTCCCCCAGGAGCCGATTTCATGCAATGCCACGGTGTACATGACAGAGACCGAAGCAGACACCAGACAGGTGGACTGCATTCTGGGTGAGTGAATGAATGAACAGGATTATCAGGATTTGGGTGGATAAACCCAGCATCTGATTATTGTTTTTTAAACACTTACAACACAAGTACAACCAGCAGAATCTTACTTAAAGAAATAGTTCAACATTTTGGGAAATATACGCTTAGAGAAGTTAGATGAGAAGACTGATACCACTGTCGTGTCTCTAGGTTAGATATGAAGCTGGAGCCAGAAGACAGTTAGCTTAGCTTAGCATAAAGACTGGAAACAGGGGGGAAACAGCTAGCCTGGCTCTGTCCAAAGGTAACAAAATGTGCCGACGATGAGCTTACTAATTAACACGCTGTATCTTGTTTAATCCGTACAAAATCTTAAGTCAAGTTGTGGTTTTACAGCGGGTTATATGCTACACTATTTCTTGACCTGGGATAGTGACTTCCTGGAATTTCCGCTGGTTGCCTGGCAACTGTTCCAAGCCCAACGCAATACTCCTATACGCATATAACCTCCAGTTTGTACGCATTAAACAAAAGAGATATAACATGTTAATTAATGAGCTTTAGTAAACTTTTGTTGCCTTTGGACAGAGCCAGGCTAGCTGTTTCCTCTTTTTATCCAGTCTTTATGCTAAGCTAAGCTAGCTGGCTGCTGGTTGTAGCTTCATATTTTCTGTAGAGACGTGAGAGAGGTATCAATCTTTTCATCTTACTCTCGGCAAGAAAGCGAAATAGCATATTGACCGAAACGTCAAACTATTCCTAGAAATATGACCAAAAGTACAGAAAGTCTGAATACAAGATAAAGCCTTTTGCTTGCCTTGTCTCATGTTTTCTGCAGTGTGAAATAATCTGGGACACTTAAGGAACAAGTAATTTTGCTTTGCCAGAAACTTTAACAGAATTTAAAGTGAAGATTCTTTCAAAATGTTCTCAATAAAAAAGATAATTCAAAAAAAAAAATTTCGACTTGGGACCTCATTTAAGACATTAGAGTCTTCTTACAGCAGCAATGTCTGGTGTATTAATTCAGCCCACCATGACTCTGTTCATCAGAGGAGAGCATATTTATCATTAAGAAAAACTTTCCAGTCATTAAGGAAAGTGTACACTGGTGGGCGCAGGGGATACAGCGAGGGGCTGATTGTGTAATATATCAACATTATCTGCAGATAGGGAGAGCATGATATCAACTGATCACACCATAAAAGGCAGTGACAGTCTAGACTTTAATCTGTTTGCCTAACCGGCTCACTGTCAGCCTGCAGTAAACAAAGTCTGTGTTTCTCTATCCAGCTTCCAAAATGTTTTGCAACTTTTTAAGGCTCAGCTTTTAAGCAGTATTTGCCTGTTTCAGTGGTGTCTGGCTTGAAAGAAATAAAAAGCTGTGTGGTTTGAAGCCTGAGGTGTTAAAATAAGTAAACAGGCTGCATGCTATAAATAAAGCTAGATTTCTCCCCATATGAATAATTATATAATATTATTTGACACAACAACATACAGTAACATCAGTTATCATACTGTATGCTGATGATACTCATTTTTACATTTCAATCACACCTGATGACCCTAACGCTTTAAACTTATCTATCTTACCTATCTAACTTATGTAGGCGCCAGGTTTTTACAAGGAAGAAAAACTCCTGGAATAAAAAAGACAATATCTCTGTTTCTGCTGCATCGATTTTCAGCCTTTTTTTAAACTGTCCATCGTGAGTCCGACAATATTATAGGAGTGCTTTGCTAAATTGGTGGAGTGCTCTTTTAAATTAGGGTACTATGGACATTACTGTACTAGACCCTTAGAGCAAGCAAGACATATTTCCCATAAATAGCTGGACATAGTACATGTAAGTGACAGGTGTTATTTATTTATTTTATCCGTAGACGATATGTTTTTTTCCATAGACAATTTGGTTGCCTGGATCAAAACTGAAGTAAGGTCATTAGAGGTTATTGGACTCTAGTTTCAAAAACCATTTACTAAAACATTATTCTTCCTACTGAGAAACATTGTCAAAGTACGGTAAAAGTTTTATCTTGCATTCATCTCTAACATTGTGGATTATTGTAAGACGCTTTGAGCTTCAGTTCAGTCAGAACAAGCTGCACTGGCTTGCTATTATTTAATTATTTTCTTGTAAAATATATAAATAAATAAAAGCTGAATTCCAGCACACCGTCGGCACAAAGTTTATTGAAAATGCAGCGTTTAGTTTTCAGCAACTTTGTGCTGACAGAGTGTGATAATTCAACGCTTTCTTTTCTTGATTTCATTTTCCTATACACTGTCAGGTTGCGTTTTAAAGTTGTTTTCTTGCACACAAAGAGCTGTGAATTGACTGGGGCCACATTTAATTTAAGAATTTGAACAATTTTATCTTCCATCCTGCACATTCAGCTCATCCTTTGCTAATCTATTTAAAATCCCTACCCCCACCACTCACAGGAAGGCTGCGAATGTGGCTTTCTTTAACCAATTTACTACAAAATATTAGAAAAGCAAACTCAGTGGCAAAGAATTTAAACAACTTTTAAAGACTTAATTCAACCTTGCATACAACTAGTGTCTCTCCACCATACGCGTCTTATTTTGTTACATTTGGTGAATTCAATTTAAATATAATTTTCATTAATTGGTTTGATTGTGCTGGTTTTAAACTCATTTTCTGCCCTTTTATCTTAATGTCTATTTTAATCTTGAGTGCTCTTTGTGTCCCTTTATTATGTTTTACCTATTTCTTAATGGAAAGCACTTTATAAATCAATGCTAATCAGTATCCTAGCAGCAAAGTTAACAGTATCACGCAGTAGCAGTGATGGGAAATGAGGGCTAATGTTTTCTTGAATGCATAGTTTATATTGCCTGTAACATCAGTTGATTTAGTATTAGTAGTCCCTGCATGGATTAAGGCTAATATAAAAATAATTTTTAAAAAGTGTCCTGAGCCACAAAGCATCTGCTGCCTCGTCTCTTTTGCCTTCTTACTTTTTCTCTCTCCTCTCCAGATGCTTTTGTCATTCCAGAGAAAGCTCCCTGTTTGGGCTGCCCTGAGAAGGTTGACGAGGACTCAGAGGACCTCAGGGGTCCTCTTTCCGTCTCCATCTCCAAGTATAACTCCATCTCCAACTCTGCTCACCTGTTCACCCTGAACTATGTCGGCCACGCTACTAGACAGGTAGAGACTGGGTGATATGAAGGGAGAGGAAGGCGGAGGAAAACTTCTGTTTCTTTTCTACCTGCTTTCTGTATCTTTCCCTGTAGGTGGTCGCTGGTTTCAGGTTCAAGCTGAGGTTTGATATGAGGAAGACCACCTGCCTCAAGGCCGAACACAACGACCTCAACGATCTGTGTGTCCCTGATGAGCAGGATTTGGTAAACATGAAAAATAAACATGTATTACCACTAACATAATGTGATCTTTTCCAGGCTTATTGGACATGAGGTGTCTCTCTGTGTGTGTTTATGTGTGCAGGAGTTTGCTAACTGTAACTCTACAGTGGATGTAGCACCGTGGAGACTTGAGCCCCCAGAGGCCCAGATAGAGTGTGAACCAGGTGCACTGCCCACGGTGAGACCCACTTTTCACAAAATAGTCAAACATGAAACAGCTGTTTTGTCTCTTTTAGAAATCCAATAAAGGGCAGCCATAGACAGCCACCAATGTTACCCTAAACTCTGATGCTTCCTTGCCCTGGTTTGTTTTTGTTGTGTATTTCTTACACAATTCATGCTTGTGTTTATTGTAATTATTTATTCAATAAATTTATCATCTTTTCTGTACCTGTGAAACACTTTGTAACCCTGGTTTTGACTATATAAATAAAGTTTTACTTACTTATTTACTATATAGTAGCATGTGGGACCAGTGTTACACAGGTTCCTACTCAGTGGATGTTGGATGTGAATGTAAGTCTGGACTGAGGCATTTTCTAACGTCCCCTTAAACCCCACATAATAATGTAGTAATGCTTAAGCTACTAATATAAGTAGTAAGCTAATTATCCAGGCATGCTAATGTCAGTGGATTACTTTAGAACAGACAAACACATAGTTTAATGCTTCCATTAGATTAGTGTGGGTGTGCTTGGTTTTAGAAAAGGCTAAAAACAGACACCACCCTCCAAACTCTTTGGATACTGAGTGTTGCCCTGTGCACACACAACTTTGGCATGTTGAGAAACCCTCCACAGACCTGCTGGGCTTAGTTATGGTTGCTTAGCTCTGATTTGACAACATCTGTTTGATGGAGAAGTTAGGTAAAAAGTAAAATTCACTTTAAAGCAGTTTGATTTGTTTTTGGCCGCTCCGGGGGGCAGAAGAACTCAACAGCAAGCGGACGAAGCCACAGCTCTACCATATTGTCAGCTATCTAAGTTGTTATGGCGAACAATTCCCAAGTTAAACATCCAGCATACAGTGAGCAACATTAGCATTCATTTGGAGTTTCTGGCCATCTGACAAGTCCGATATTCACTCTTATTTTAGCCCTGTTTTGGTCTCAATATCTGGGTCTTCACCAGCTAGTTGTTAACTTTTGTGAGTTAGTTAACTAGTCAGTCGCTAACTTTCATTCACTGACTTAAATGCCACTGCTACTCTTATAAATGCTGACTATAAAAAGGAGTTTACTACTTCCTCTGTGATGTTCCATGCTCGGAGTGAATAACCAAAAACCAATTAGAGGAGAGTTTGAATTAACTTTATGAGCTATATGTTGAAAGTGAAACGTAGACAGTAAAGTCTGTTTATGTCGGCTACCAAACAAAAGCCAACAGGCTCAAAGGTCAGCTCTGAGTAACAGTACACGATGTAATAAAGTATCACAAAGTATGAAAGCATTAACAGCTAAGCCAGATGCAAAATGAGATTTAGCAAAAAAAAAAAAAATAGATATGTTCTTTGAGTTTTGGAAATTGAAATGATATACAAGTAAAGCTTCTGACAAAAATGTGTTTTACAGGATTTTACAAAAGCGTTATGTTAGAACAATTTTGCATACATTGTATTGCTTAAAGTTGGTAGATGCATTGAGTGACTTACCAATTAGATGTCCTGATGCACCTCAGAAGACAGCAACGCCAACGAGGAAGGTCAGGTCATTTATCAATCCACCCATTTATCCATATGTTGTTCACTGTATTCTCTTCCTCAGTTGATCAGGCGCCGTCCTCCTGGCTGGTCTCCACTCAGGAACATTCTGTTTAAAGTTTCCACCACCGCATCCCCCACCAAGGCTGCAGCCAAAGAAGACTCTTCTGAGGAAAACACCAAGGCCTCCAAACCGTCCGTCTCCCCTGACCCCTTCCACTGCCCGTCCAAGCCCTGGAAACCTTTCAATCCAGTCCAAGACGCAATGTCTGCAGCTCCTACGATGGCGATCATGGAGGTGGCCTCCCCACAGCCTTCAGCAGACAGTGATACAGATCTGGTGGAATAAGGGAACCACATTTATATTCAAAGTAATCTCACTTGTCACGCTCTGCCAAAAGATATTTTTTGTTTATTTTGTAGACTAGTCCTCAATTATACTGGGGTGCATTGCAGGGATTTTTTTGGAAGGAGCATCTTCAGGGGTGTCATGCAGATTTAAAACTATAAAAGCAAAAGGGTTTTAGTTAATAAAATAACCAGTTTAGGCAAGGAAAAAAACCCTGTAACTCCTCAGAAAGAACTGGAAAAAAGGACTGAAATGATGACAGAGCTCGATACTGTTATCATATTAATTGCTGGTTAAGCGAGGAAAACAGTGTCAGTTTGATGTCAGTTTTCCTTCAAAGTAATGAGTGATTAAGTGCCCTCATTTGGTGGAGATGTGAGAAAATGTAAGAAAGCACATTGGAAATCTTCTCAAAGGGAAACAAATCTCCAAATAAATACAATAAAATTTGTTCTGTGTGCTCGTTTTATGTGTGAATCTACATGTAAATGCAGCTCATCAGTAATTCCTTTCAATGCGTTTCTTCCTGTAAACACCTCCTTCCACAAACAATATTAAAAAGCTCTGTTTTATCATAAGATACAGAGTTCACGCTGTGTTTTTCCCCTGACACGGTGAACCAAATAAAAAGCAACAAACAGTCAGATTTACTTAACAATTGGGCAAGAAAATGCATCAAACGTGTGAAACAATTTAGAAAAAACACTAAGCTATATTCCTGTGAAGTGACATTAACTGTAGTCTCTGACGGTCCTCGTCTTCACAAAAATAACAAACTCCCTGAAATTCCCTTTTCTGGAATCCACCTTTTAAACAGATAAACAGTGGGAACCCTGGAAATACAACAAAAATCCAAGAATTTAAGTCATTATGGTTGAACATGGCAGACCAAACTTTACAAAATGTTTGGTCAATTACACATTACATTATTCGATATAATAAGATTTTATAAAGAGGCCTGCTGTACAGTCAAATTGCAAGAGAGGACAAACACAGCCGGGTGAATGTTTAACAAATTTATTTGTACATCTTCACAGAACACTCAGATGACCAGTCAGTCAGTCAGGGTACAAACCTTTACCTCTGTGACCAGGGAGCCAAAATGAAACACAATATACATTTATAAATAAAAACGCAGGTTATTGTGAGGATGAACTTGTCCTAGAAACTGTCCCTACATGGAGCAAACTTAAGGCATTCATTTATAAAAACATCTGTATGGCTGCTTAGCAGACTAAATAAAAAATACAACAACGCGGCAAGAATATTCATCTTTACCCAATCTCATGCAGGTAGGCTGTGAAAAACAATACATTGGCCCGTTGTACATTCATTCATAGTATAGGTTAAGGTTCTGACAGCATGGTGTGTGGGAAATATATAAGTGACACATTAAAATGTACTTCAGAGCACTGCATACAGAAAATAACATGAAAATGAAGATGAAAGTCTAATATTATTAATTTTAATCCGGAAAAAATACTCGTATCATAGTTCTCACTGCACCTGATCTTAGAAGTTAAAACTCGAGCACAACTTTAGTCCTTCATTAGTTCAAGAAGGAGTTGTGTCTTGACTCTGAAATTCAAGACTGTGGCAATAACATTCACAAATAGCCTGTACATAACGCTTCAACCTTCGGTGCTTACACACACAAACACACACACACACACACACACACACACTGCAAGCCCACCCATCTCAACTTTTTTTAAACCTACAAAATACAGCTGTGTTTCTGATTTGTGATATTTCAAGTAAAACATTTTTCAACTTATGTATGAAAAAAAAGTCCCTCCCTTTCCCCTCGTTTGTTTCCTTACAAACGATGCAAAAACATTTTTTTGTTGTTCTGCTCTGGCACAGACCAGCCAGTGGGGAGAAAAACAAAAAACAAAAAAAGGTTTACAAAACATTTAGGGACACCATCACATCAACAGTTAAGTGTCATCATCACACACAGACACATGGACATACATACATACATGCTGTGGGTTTTCATTGGGGCCTGCCAATGAAGCTCTGCAACCTGTACAGAAAGGCAGTATGGGCACACACACTCATACACACACTACCAGTTTGGAGGATACATGGGAAAGGATACTGAAGATAACAACACTACAGGTTTGTCACACATGAAGCCTCCCATAGAAAAAAGGGGTCTGACTGTAACTGTACATACACACTGGTTATGCTGCTTGAGAAACATGCATACTAGGCTAACTTTCTTCTTATACAGTCCTTTTGGACAAAAAGGCATTGAGAATTACAATTTGTAAGTGCATACCCCAACCTTTTTCTTTTTTTTTTTTCTATAACTGATATATGCCTTGCCTTACTGCATGATGCGATTCCAGCATTAGCGTTCATAGGCCTCAGTGATGCCTGATTTGGCACGTTAAAAAAAGACGAGAAAAAGAAGGAATAGTGAACAAGAGAAGAGCTCTCTGCTGATGACCTACTGTATGTTTAGTGGCACTGCATCTGGCTTTAGAAAGGAAACATGAATGATGCGTCAACATAAAAAGATGAGTGCACATAAGGTCCATGTTAGCAATCAAATACATTCTAGCCATTAATGCTGCAATAATATGACAACACACACATGCGCCACATCAAAACAAACCACAACTTTGGCTTTTCAGTTCTTTGAACTGGCAGATTCAGTTTCATATAGTAGGGTTACTAAGATAAAAATTTAGCTATGCGCACATCCAAATGTCTTTCTAGGTACATTGCGAGGGCGTTGGGGGCTCGTGAGGCTGCTCTGCCTTTTCTTATAAAATACTGCATTCTCTCCCCAGCAAAGCACACCCTACGAGAGGTTCTCAATTCAACTCTAAAAAAAGTGGTTTATTCAGCCATCTACTGCCACTCGGGGTTCTGCGTTTCTCGTTAAAAACACCTTTTTTTTTTACAATTTGATGAATCATCTTAAACTTGGAGGCCTATACACAAAAGAATCCCATGAAAAGTGATTGTGACAATTAGCTAACCACGGCCATCGTATAAAACCGCACTTAACCGTTAGCTAGCGGCCCCATGGATGTATAAAGAGAGAACTGGATACAGCGTCAGAGGCGGGGCCCCGTTCATTCCTATGAAAGTTGCTCAGTGACACATGAAGCCAAAAAAGTTTGACTTCCGGGTATAAAATTACCCGGATCTTCCGTATAGCTTTTGCATCATGCGGCCCATAGAGCAAGCGCAATAGCGTTTCCTTTAACCCGCATCCCAACTGCTCGGTCTCGGGCTCACTCACATAAATAAGTGACTCTACAACTCTGGATTCGGCTATTAGTGAATTTTACTTTTAGAACATAATGGTTTAAATAAGGGCTATTTAAGTGTTCGTACTGGTTAGTTAATGTACCTCAAAAAATTATCCGCTGATTTACAGACGTCTCTTTCACAATGTAAGTCTATGGGAAAAAGTATTTTTGGGCCAGTGTGCATCTCGTGACGGAGCTGTAAGATGTAATTCAAAGCCCGGCGCACTTCCTGGGGGCTTGAGTGGCTCATACTAGCTAGCAGGGCGATATAATAGTAGGAGGAGTGTGTTTGGATAGCAGTTGGCCAAAACCTTCTTTACATTTCCAAAGAATATAGCTGAGGTCTCATGTATTCATTTCACCCTCATCCTCTGCCTCCTGACCCAACAAAGCAGGCACAGGAGGTGTGGGTGGAGACCAACAGTCCTCTACATCTCTGTATCGCTCTGTATTTGCTAAGACATCCCCACTTTTGCACTATCCAATCAAATTTGAAAGATTTGTTCAAATCCCTATCGAAGACACATTGACTGCCATTTCACTGTGACTTTAAAATGTTGAAAAAGCTACACGCTCAAATGTTCCTGTTGGGAAACTGTAAAATATAAGCTAGGTGTCTTAAAGGTGGCTTTAAGAGTGCCTGGCAACAGAAAGCATGGCTCAAATACTGCCAGGCTTATGGGCTCAGTGAAAGGTGTTCTGCATAAAAGTATCAAGCAAATGTTAAGTTAAAATGCACTTTGTCCATGAGTCAACATTTTAAAGACATTCTAATGGGGGACATGCTAAAGACCATCAACCTAACATGGTTAGAAATACAAAGAGTTTGTAGGGTTTAGCAGTGGGCAGTGTTGTGGAGTGTTGTGCTGTGACGCCAAGGCATTTTATCAACAGGAAGACATTCCCCTGGGCCTCTGCTCACCATCAAAACAGACAGCCAGAGGCTTAAAATAGGTCCCATTATTCATAAAATATGAGACTGGCACTTTGACTCTTTTGCATTCCCAAACAAATTAATCTTTTTTGCAAACTAGCCACAATAAAACATATTGGGCTACTGATCAAGGTCAAATGAGATGTTTAACTTAAAAATGACTGAGGCAAAAAAAGGCATCAGCAGTCGTAATTTACTAACATGAGCAAAACTCTATAAATGGGGAAAATAGGGGGGAGCTGTTGCACTCGTGGTCAGAAGAAGGTAGAAGGAAACAAATAGGTAGACACAAATACAACACAACTCTATTTACACAAACAATGGTGTGTTCCTGGAGAGTTAAGTTAGGGTGGTAGAAACTGAAAGAAACAAATAAATTTAAAAAGTCAAAATAAATCTGTATATTATTCTGGTATTTCTAAGTGCTGTTTTTTTTTGATGGAGAGGCATCATCACCCTGAAGTTTATGCAAGAGTCTAAAGCTGCACCGCCAACAAATGTTCCCAAGGGCGGAGTGCTTTTTCATTGAGGCGGTGGGAGAAAGTAGAGCTGTGCAAAACAACCCAGAGACTCCCCTGCAGTTTTTGAGCTTTGACGGTTAAAAGCTGACACCAAATCAGCTCAGATGGGCAACTCCACCACAAAGATGGTGGAAGACTGTGCCGTGGTAGTCATCATAGAAGCCCCCACACTCCAGTAATCCTGCACTGTACAACAAATGTGAGTAACACTTATATTATGTAGGATAATTTAGACAGTTCCTTGTGCCCGCTATCTTCTCAGCAAGTTTCCCAAGCACCTCCTTCCTGGGGTGGACCCACAGTGCGGCACGAATACAGCAGACGGGCAGCAGGTTGAACTTAGTTTGTGGCTACATTTATAGATTGACAGAGACATCTTCTTTGTCCAATTTGTGTTTTTCCTGCTAGAGCAGCAGGGGAAGGGGTCCAGTTTCCTTGCTTACTCAGTTTGTTCCTGTTGGGGAAAAAAAAACCCCAGCGTAGTAGCCAAGGATACAAGCAGTAGCCAGGTAGGACACATCTTCACCAGGACATGAGGACAATGCTCGCTTGTAGACGCAGAACAAGCAGAGGGCATCATCAAGACAACACAAAAAGACAGATGATAATGACAAGAAAAATGCAGAAAAGCAGGAACCTCGTTTAAATAAACAGAAATGGTGCTGGTGTTTTAAAAAAAAAAAAAATCAAGCTGCAAACTTCCATCATCAGTGAGCTGAAGTGTCTGAAATTCCTTGAAAAGATTAATGCTGCTCGGTTTGGACTTGAACAGCTGGCTGACAGAAGTAAATACTCCATGGTGGGTCTGGTGGTTTTTGTTTGTATGCAGGAGATCAGTTTAGTGCATGCTGTCGAATTGTGTGGAATATCCAGTCCATCTTGGTGGTCCATCCTCCATGGTGAGCATCGTTCATCTGTTTCATAAAGTAGTCCAACGCCTCCTGCACGAAGCATAAGAAAATTAAAGAGATACATAAGTAGGTGCAATAATCTTGCAGACGTTTCCGAAAACAAAATGTGAGACAATTTAAATGAGAATGAGAAAATGAGATCAGAACTATACGAGCATGGCGGAAAGACTTCTTACCTGTTCGCTTTTCTCCAGGGCCAGCGTCTTCCTGATGTAGGCAATGTCATCAAATGACTGCAGCTCAGGCATGCCAGAGCCCAGCATCATGGAGAACAGGTTGATGAAGAGGTTAGCATGCTGCCGGATGGCCAGGTATGCTTTATAACACATCTCCTGGAACCTGGAGGGAGATGGAAAAGGGAATGTGAGAAAGACAAACAAAAAGTGAACATTTTTGTACAATTTGTTTAGTGGCTATAGTGCCGGGAAGTCACAGCAACACCAACAAGAGAAAAAAGAAAGTACAAACGAAGCTCAATGTTGGGCAATGACACCCACCCAAAGCAAGCCGTTTCACAAATTGCCTAGTCCTGTAGGACTCATGCATGCGTTGCAAGTATAGAGTTGTAGAAAAAAATGTTGTGTCAAAATTAAAGCAAGAGGAAATTATCTCATGTTGCAAATTGCAGCTTGCATGTTGCAGATTTTTGTGAAACAAGCCCCAGACCTGCTTTCCAGGAAGGAAGGATGCTAGCCAGGTGTTATGTTTCCTATGTAAGTAGGCAGTGATGCAAAATGATCATGGTTGAGTCAGTTGGGCAATGTTGAGTGGAAACTTACAAAAATGTGGGAAGTGAGGCAAGAAAAATGCACTGTGCTGCTTGAAGTGAAAAAAAAGTCTGTACTAAATTCAAACCCAGAATAAAAACCTTTGTGTGAGCTCTCCCGTTTAGACTACAATGGTAACAATAATGTCATCCTTTAAACCCAGTTTAAAGGACCCCAAGATAAACACACCTATAGAAAACCTTTGTTGTGGCAGTATGTCATGATCAGACAACAAACCAACAGACTGACTGATACTAGTTGCAGGTAGCAGATAAAAAAAGAAGTTAAGAGAAACAGTGATGAGAGAAAAGAAGAGGTACGATGCTGAAGTACCTCTCAAACTCTTTGGTCTTTGCACACTCCTGAGAACCCTTGCTGATGACGATGAGGAAGTCTTGCGTTAGTACAAAGGGCACTCGCTCTCTCTTGTAGCCAAATTTCTTCTTCTTATGATCCAGGAAATGGCCAAAATCTATATGAAACAACTGTCAGAGAACAAGAAAGAAAGCAGGAAGTCAAAGTTTAGTAACTCTCTCTAACAAGTAAACGTCCTCTAAAATCAAACCCATATACAGGAAAACACAAGGCATCAACAGCAAACAATCACCACCAATATCAAGTTATTTTACAGAAATGAGTATAGCCATCCAGTCTGCTTAGTATTGGCTTAAACTTAATTTTATCAAATATGTAGTGGATAAAGCTGGTTAGACGAAGAAGCTTACTCTTTTAAAATGTTACTCTTAACTATAGTTATTTTACTCTAACTGTTTCTGGCTGTCTCTCTTCTATATCACTGATTTCTTTTCCTACAAGTATTTTACTGGGAGCTGGAGTTCTAGTGAGCCCACAGAGAGTAATTTCTGCAACTAAAACAGAGACAAAAACAAGGAAAAGGAGGATATGATGAATATTTTTGGAGCAACTGAAAATTCAAAACTTCATCAATACCCAAGAATAAGATTTTTGAGGTAAATGGGAACGTAGAAGCGTTCGTTATTATCACATGTAGGTGCAAAGCTATTGGAAATCAGCATAAATGAAAAGAGTATTGTCTGCACACTGACTACAAACCACAAATTTATTTAAAAGGACAACATTTGAATCCCAGTCAGATCTTCCTTTAACCTTATTAAGGATTGAAACGTTGTGTTAAATGTCAAGCATATCTCAAATTGTGTAATGTATAGCATGTGTGAAAAATGTAACCTGTCAATCCTTGACCAAAATTGTGTGCTGTGTAGTGTATGTGTTACCTGTCCATCATCTTTGACCATAATGTTGCTGTTGTGCCTGTCTCCTATCCCAAGGATAAATGTAGCTACACAGTAGCCAGCACAGGACCTTGTAAACAGATCCACAGCCATGTCATACCTGCACAAACACACACACACCCCAGTAAGCAGTGACACCATTAATGTTGTATTTTAAAAAGAAATTAGAAATGAGAAAATGTTTAAAATCTAATGAAATAAAGCATATAGATGAAACTAAATGCAAGTGAATGGGCTGTAAAGCTAAACAATACCAGATTTTCCCTGAGACATTTCTTTTAGGGTCCCACAGATACTGTACTGGTGCAAAGACGCTGTAAAACTAATACCAGGAGAGAGGAACTCACATCTCGCCCTTGTTCTTGTCTTTGAGCCACTGATGCAGAGTGTTTGAGTTGAACTGCAGGGCTCCTTTCAAGCCTCCTTTACACTGAATCTGCATGATGGTGTGGGAGCTGCGAACCACCTCAATGAGACCCACACAGTCTCCTAATGACAGACAGCCATAGGGAAGCATCCTGGGGAGACACAAAACAGCTTTTCTTAGCCCCGTGCACTGAGGCAGGAGAGAGTTAGAGAATAAAGAAATGGAAACAGAGAGAAATATAGTACCGCAGGTCCAGTCCGTCATGCTGCCAAATATTCTCCATGATTTTAATAATCTGCAACGTCAGCATATCCTGCCGCAAGTCTACAACACAAACACGCACAATGAAGTCAGTTACAGTTAATAACATCCAGGGATACTGACAGATTCTACACATACACAACATAAAGGACGAGTTAGTATGATTATAGCAGACAGCAATTACCAAGAAGCTCTGCAGCCTCTACACAGCACTTTACAGTTTGTGTACATTTAGGATTGGTACTGGGAAATATGCTGCATCGCTTTATAGCACAAATCAGGAAGAGTGAACTCGTCTTCCTGTTCAAACCGAGCTAAAGCTTTCAGAGTTTCTTTCAAAGGCATATGATGGAAGGAGTGAGAGAAAAAAAAGCTTTCAATATATTAAAGTGTATGTTATTGCCCAAATCTTTCAACAGTTTTCATATAACGGGTTTATGGGAAATGTGGTCATGTTTTGAGAGTTTGAGAGTCAAGTGCTAACAATACCACATGCTTCAGATAAAAGCTTCCCATAATCCTCAGTATTTAGGCTTATTATTAAAAGCAAGTATCACAATGTATTTGGCAATGACACATTTATGTTAAATACTATGACATCAATTTAAGCACATATTGTTTTAGATTTGGCGTTAAAGGCTGATTTCGAGCAGGTATGAGGACACAAAAGTTTCAGTACAGTTTCTCGTACGCTCAGGAGGCAACAGAGGTTAAAAGCAATGTTTAACAGACCGTGTGTATGTGTGTGTGTTACCGTCGCCATTTTTGAAGATTATCTCATTGTTCTGAAAGAGCAGCTCGGACATGATGTCAGGATTCTCCCAGTTCAGCCACAATGGTCTCTTTGCTGATGACATGATCCTGCATTCATCTAACCTGTGCACAAATTAATTAAATAAATGGAATAAATAATTAATAACTAAATTTATTACTGTATATATATATATAACATTATTTCCACAACCCCACATATGCATATACACACCACTGCACACACATACACACACACACACACACAATAGCTCATTCACTATTGTTTCCAACCTCAGGTTTCCCAGTTGGTGCGCAGGGTTGAGAGGAGAGGTGAAGTTCTGCAGAGCATCCATGTAGTCCGGTCTCTTCATCTGGTCCACAAGAAACCGCATCTGGACCTCCACAAGACACACACACACACACACAACCACGACAACACACACACACACACACACACACACACACACACACGCATTTGCACATAAATGTGTATGGACGCACCCACATACACACGCACCCACAAAGAATCTTCTAAAAATGGCTGCATTTGTGTGCTGTTACAACCCTGAGGGTAAAATATGAATTAAACAAAGCCACAAATAGTTGAATGAATAATGACCAAACTGTTCCTGTTCATTAGTAACACAACATAAAATCTGGGTGTTTAATAGGCTATTTGAATATAGTAATGGCTGATAATTCAAATGTTATGTGTGGTGGCAGTTTTAGGACGGGGTCAATTAATTGGAGAATTCACTGATGAAACCTGGCTTGACTGATAAAAATCACCAAATCGACTGATGAACAACACAATAGTGACAAGTATGTTACACATTATGAGTTGTGACAAAATATAAATAAATAAAATCCTGTTCTGTTATGTGGGCATGGATATTTTGTGCTGTGTCACTGTTGTACTTCAGTACTTGATACTACAGCAACACAGCTGAGTGAGGTCTGTGTGCCCCTTAGCATGTTGACTGGATTTTAAAGCCAAATTAGCCAAAATAAACCCACATGATGTCTGTGGAGTGCTGCAGTGCAGGACATCAGTGAATGAAGCCTTATATTGCTGGTTCTGTCACAACCACAGCGTGTGCCCAGATTGTCATTTTACAAACTTTGAATGGTGAGGATGTAGAAAAATGAAGGAACTTATGATCAAGATAAATGCCAACATCACCACAATTTGTCCCACATATTATATTCTACAGTTTTGAAATGTAAAAGACAAAATTTAAACATTAAAATCACATGTTCCTGTGTGTGAATGGATAAGTGTGTGTGTGCTGCCACCCTCCTTACCTTCTGCGTCTCATCCTTCTTCTCCTGTTTAAGGATGTCAGTGAGGTTAATGAGCTTCTCCATGGCCTCTACCTGCCTGCTCAGGTGTTTGAGGTACATGCCGCAAGCCCTGCAGTAAGCCTCTAACAGCAGCCCAAACCTCTGGCTCACTGTCTTATTGTGCATTTCCGACCTGTGAGGAAGCCAAACAGAGAGGGAGGGGGGACAGAGAGTGAGAAGCTGGGAGGCAAGATGAGTTTCTAGCTTTCTAGAAAGACACAGAGAAAGGAAGGTACATAAACATGAAGACAAAAAGCAATCTGGATGGTGACTCACTTGAGATGCCAGAAGAAGAAATGTCCTATCCTTTGATTGGTCAGTGCCTTTTTGAGGAGGAAACGGGCCAGGGGATTGTCAAGATACTGCTCATATTTTAATACCTAGAACAGGAGGGGAAGATTGGAAGGAAAGAACAAGAGGAGACGCAGAGAGGAGGTTCAGATTAGTAATTTCAGACTCTGTGCTGTCTCCCAAACATAGAGTACACCAAGCATCAAATACAACCTGAGGCATCACAGACCGGAAAGTTGTGAACACACAAGAACAGGCCAAACAAAAGCTGCTTTTCAACAGATATAACACTGGCTGTCAAGGACACTCAGGCTGGAGAAAGATACTCCACAGTCCACTTGAGTTATACTCTTTGATCCTCAGTGTCTTTCTTTTTACTCCATTCTTTCGTTTATCACTTCCTTGAACTCAATAGCCCCGACTCTCTGTTAGACCTACCTGTACAAGCTGGATGAGGTACTGGGACAGTTTGTCATCAGTCAGGTATTTGTCAAGGCAGCGTACAGCAAAGTGCCTGACCATGGGGTCTGGATAGTTACAGTCCAACAGCTCCATGGCCTGCTCAGGACGGGTAGACGGCCATTCCTTTAACAGACAGTACATCTGGGAAACATACAAACCAAGAAATATGAATTACAATACTCCTTATACACTCATACATACGTATAATTTTTCAACTCCGGCGATACATTTTATATTACTATTTTATGATGTTTTATTTAAATGTTACTGGTTTTACATATTATAAATGTGCTTGTTTCAGCGTCATCATTTTAGTGTTTTTATATGTGCTTCCATATATTTTGCACTTTTATCTGTTTAAATTCAAGGGTTTGTTCTTTCTTTGGCAATCTACTTTATATGAGATCATTATATATCTGCTCTATATGAGATCATCTCTTATGTTTGATTTTTTAATTATTGTTCTGTAAATCTTTTTATTTGGAAAGCACTTTGTGCCTTTGCTTGAAAAGTGCTATATAACTAAAATTATTATTATTATTATTATTATTATTATTATTACTACTACTACTACTACTACTACAGAATTACAATTGAACAGACACATTTTATCAACAAATGACAAATATGCAAAGAAACAAAACAGACATAATTGTGTTTGTGTTTTGTGTTTTTGTAGTAGCTAAAATTACTTCAAAACACAGTGTACGTGCATTAGGGTAAGTACTTTTTATGGAAGTATACATTCACACTTAAAAACAAAAAAAAAGTCCTTTCCTGACAAGCTGACATGAGTGGTCAAAGATGGAGTAGATGGAATACATTTTTACTGCAACATGTTTTCATTTGGTAATTACAAGCCAGAAAAACAACAGTTTTTCTATTTTCATTTTTTTTCATTTAAGAATACTTTGTGGTACAGCTGCGCTGTGTAAATCTTTCTTTAACTCTGTTGCTTCTTGTTTATCAGACACAGAGCAAGTATGTAAGAGTGTTTATATCACAAGCAGGTATGAATTGGCATGGCATTACCTGTGCTACTTCATCTCTGGAGTTCCATTTGACGGCGAGAAGGATCTTGGGAAGGATCTCAGGGATGTTCATGCAGTAGTGTCTGGTAGAGAAGGGGAAAGGGGATAACTACTGTGTGTTGCATCCCAGTTTAAGTGTCAATCAGTTGTTTTTACAAACAAGGTGAAAACAACTGTGTTACCACATGCATTCACATGTAGAGTATTCAGCATGCAGAATTTGGTTATGGTTAATCCCAGAAATGTCTCAGCCATTAACCTACAAGAATAAGCTGGTATTGAATGTTGTTGGGGGCTATGCAAGCAACATACAGTAAATGTACATACAGCTACACACAAGTCTGAACTGCGAAATCTATGGCTCTACATAAATAAGTACTTTCAGTGCTTCATGGTCAAGTTGTATAGTGTTATATTTGCGGGTTGGGAGGGTACCTGTGTCTCCAGAGGAAGTCTTTCTCCTGCTCAGTGATTTCTGAAAGAGGGTCTCTGTTACTCAGCTGTCTCAGCTGCTCCGTGTCGCTCTCGGTCAGGGCGTGATCTCTGGCCGAACGGTTGCTCTGAAACACAACAGAAAGAAAATCCTTAAAACTCTGCATTATTACATCACTAACACTACCAGACCCTGACCTCTCCCCCATTTTTAGTCTGTAATAAAACACAGTGTCACACAGTAAAATGCAAGTGCTTTATTATTAACCTCTTTTATCAGAAATAAATACATTAACCAGCAGCGTTACGTACTTTATCACGTATTGTTAGAGCTTCCATTTGTTCCCTTTTTTCTCGCATCACAGAATCTTTATAAAGATTTGCCTCTCTGGACATTCAGCCATGCAGTCATTACGAGCAACAAATACAGCTTGGAACATTATCAGTTGTAATCTATTAAGGCCCATTACTGCTTCTCAGACAACTCAAGTTACAGATTAAAGGAATTACTTAATACACCACATTACGCTATCCTCATGAATAAATCAACAGTCAACAGTCAACGGTCCAGCTCTCTTGCATTGCATAGTATCTGATGGACATGTAACAACATGTTACATTAAAGATATGCATGTCTATTGGCTGTGAATCCTGACCTTCACAAGGTTCCAACACTTGTACTAGAATTTTATTTATTCAAACATGTCCACCATAGTTCTGGTCAAAGGTTTGAGCACAGTAAATCAGTATACAAGGTATACTGAACTAAGATAACCACAGCAGCTGTGTGCTCCATTACCAGTTAACTCTCGCATTGTATTAGTGCGGCATTTTCTTTACAGTCCATTGTTTTCTACATCAGAACACCTTGGAGTACAGAATCACGCTTCTAGTCGTCAAAATGAGAAGCTGTGTTCAAATCATCGTCTGGGTCTGTTTTTGCCAGAGCAGCTCACGTCTCTGAAGCGTGAAATTCACTTGGGAGTGTATTCAAATGCCTCTATTTACCGGCAGTTGACTTGAAATTAATTCTTAATGATCTGACTTCATCTCACAGATATACAGCAAAACATTTGTTTTGTGTGTTTGTTGTTAGTGAGAGAGAGAAAAAGGAGAAAAGCCAGGGTAGTTATTCTCATTTACATATTTTTCTGTTTCTGCTGTCAGACAACAAAACAAGTATGAAACGGCACATTATTGACCAGGAGTCATTACCAAGCCGCTGAGTTGCAGATAGAAATCACGATTTTACGATCATTTTTGATTTTACGATTAATGACAGGAGCTGTGCTGGGAGATCGGCTATATTGACATTTAAACTGAGTGATGACAGAGAAGGTGTAGAATGAATATTCAATACAGCCAAAAAGCATCTGTCACCACATCTAAATGAGCTGCAAACGTGTATTTATGCTTGTAAAACACAAAAAATGTGGCTGCAGAATAACGCTCCACTTCTGAAACGTTTCCAGTGGACATTGAAACTGCGACGGAGCCAGATGTTGTTAACAACCCTGACAATACCCTCAAATCCTGAATTTAAGCTTATACCTTTTGGCCATCCCTTTGCCAAGAGCACAAAACCTGCAGAAAAGCTCCATTGTTCCCAGGCCAATCATCCTCCTTAACAAAACCAAGTCCAATATAAATATAATGTTAATTTTAGATCAGACTATTTCCTGGTAAAGATCAAGCCGGATGATATTCTCATCACACCACTTATTGAGTCGGGCACTCCTCACATTTAACACACACATCATGAATAACTTGACACATCGTCTCACACCATTCACATCCTCTCACATGGCGGAGTAACTCCAACCATATGTCACATTATCACATCAGAAGTCATGGTTCTTGTGCCACACATCATCCAGAAATCTGATAAGACAGCATCACCAACACCATCATGAATAACTGAACACAATAGGTCACAGTGGAACTACTGAGTCACATGGAAACTGCTGGGACTTACTCAATTACCAAAGTAAAAGTCAACACGACATGATTGTTGGGCTGAAAATTAACCACATTTATTGAA
Source organism: Maccullochella peelii (assembly GCA_002120245.1). Classification (NCBI taxonomy): domain Eukaryota; kingdom Metazoa; phylum Chordata; class Actinopteri; order Centrarchiformes; family Percichthyidae; genus Maccullochella; species Maccullochella peelii. The sequence goes on along the minus strand of LKNJ01001829.1, from coordinate 37,319 downwards.
TCACTCATTTACCTAAATTTACTCGTAACAAAATTTTCAATAAATAAAATGCATTTTATTATGTTTCTAATGTATTTGTCTTTATTGCTCATGCAACCTCTCACCTGCAAGCTCCTTTCTGATCTTTGAGATGTCACTTAAACAGATATTTCTTTACTTGTGTTTGAGTTTCAAAACATAAAACAGTTAGCTTGGGTGAAAACACAGGGTTCTGGGGTCCCTACAATGCAATCAAGGTGTGCAGGTAAACGTTACCTTTCCAGCCCACTGGTTAGTGGCTGGTAAGCAGGTTATTACCTGTCCAGAGAGGTTGTAGTTGAACCCCAGTTCCCTCGAGATGGTCCAGGATGCATGATCCTCTACTGCATTCATATCTGGGTATTTGACTGGACTACTAAAGTGGTCAAACTCCAGCTCCAAACATGGGGTTTCCTGGATGACAGAGATTAAATGAATATTATCAGACTGTGTAAATTACGGTATCTCAAAAAAAATAAAAAAAATAACACAGTCAAACTCTCAATGAAATATGGAAACCTGTTACTTTCTTATGCCCTATTTCTGGTACAGTCCCCATATGAAAAGGAGTGTGTACAGTGCAAAATAACTTTTTTTACATTTGAAGGCAAGATGCTGAATTTTAAAGACCTTATTGGGGTTGGATCCAGTGACTCCTATGGGGTTGAGGAGGTCTTCAAGGCCATGAGGGACAGGCCAGAGGTTCAGAGCCATCTTGTTGGCCACCAGAGTGTGAGTGTAGTCAAATAAGTTGATATTACCCCAAGCTAGTGGACAGTGCTCCTAAAAGGAGAGAGAAAAATAGTTTGGATGTGAGAAGCTCATGGGTAAAAGAGATGGTGAATAATTTTGAATCAAAGAGGCTTTTAACACCAACATATTCTGTGACTAAAGGTTTTATATCAAGGACACATTAAAAGAACTAACTCACAAGTCTATCAAATACAACATGATGAATACACTTGTACAATATTCAATGGTTATAATAAACAAAAAAGTACTTCAGCCAAGTGAAAGCACAGACCACACATCCACAGGTTAACATTTAGAGCTCAGTTTTTTTCTGCTCAGTCCAGCCAAACTCATTTCATGTCTTTGAACCTGTTGAAGATGCAACTTTCGCAGTGACTTAGTAGACTTATCAAAACAGATCATGCACCAGTCATTCTGATGAAACTCTCTATTGGGCAGATAGAGGAGATGCTCTTTGGTGGATGCTATTTATTTGCCTTCAATATGTTGGTTTGCAGCACACTGGTACACTAACAGAGATGAGTTTCAATTATCAGTCTTAAAAGGATATTATAATGATGTCAGTACATTTGAACAACTTCTAATTGATTCTGATTGATTTTAAAGGCTTTTAACAAGGTTTAAGAAGAGGTCCAGTTACAGTAATAGCTAGAATGCCACGCCTACACTCATTCATCCTGCAAGGTTAAGTAGGTAAGCTAAGATTGGAGCTGTCTAGTATGGCACAGCCTGTTATTTGCCATTCTACTGGCAGAAACTCTGAATATGACCTTTCTATTAGTGCTTGATTATGAGATTATTGATTATGGGGGACTGTAAAATCATAAGGTCTTGAAAATATGTACAACCATTTCATATTTAAATAAAAAGGTTATCAAACTATCTTTAAACTACAGTACTCCTTCAGAAAGGCTGAGGAAATGTTTAAGATAACATCTTGATCTTCAGAGTGAGTCTTTGCTAAGGGGCAGCGATGGAACCAGGTGACAAAGGACAACATGGTGAGGCAGACAGAGTTACATGCAAATAGCCAGTCAAAATGCACCTATTAATAGTAAGTGCTGGAACAAAAGACTGCGGTAGAGAAGTGTTTATCTTTAATTCAGGCAGGGCATGAAAGAGCATCCGCTAACCTGATCTCAACCTAGCATGGCACAGGACTCACCCCAGGTGTCTGTTACAATATCCATGTCTGGCACACACTGATACACTCCACACTCACACCTTTCTCTCTTTGTTCAAGCTTTTCCACCAGAGATGGTAGAAAAATCAATCAGTGTGGGTTTCTGTTACATGTATCAGACCCAATGCACAAAAACACTGACACACAGTTCTACATAGAGTAAAATGTAATTTTTTTTGTAGAATATGTTATTATGCTACACAATTTTTTATATTATAAAAGCATGGCACTTTTAAAGTTTAAAATTTAATGTATTTGCAAACTTTACTGCTATAATTTTGATTTTGCATTATCTGAGTATTCCGTTTTTCTTTGAGTACTTTTATATATATATAAATACTTTTATATGAGTTTGAGAGAGAACAATTAGCCACTTTCACAGCAGGCCATCAGTGTGGCTTGCGCAGGTGAAACGTATTATAACATGAATGGAAACGTCCCTTCTGCTGATTATGTTTCTGATGATGTTTTCTGTCACTACAGTGACCATGGCTGATTAGTAATTAAACAGAACCAAAGATGATACCACTGCTCCCATTGACCTTGTGCACATACTCGAGGCAGACTGGTACATAGAGTGGGGTAGGTTCATGCGCCAATACCAGCACATGCTAACAGACACACACACACACACACACATACACAAAGGGTACCTATACCATATAAGTACCTCCAGGATGGGTTAGCATGCCAGTGTTAAATGAAAGATTTAGACACATGAAGGTCATCTGCTCTCTGCTATCTTTAGACTGTGACAACTGTTGCACTGTCTGCCTATCTGTAATATAGCATATGCAGCTATTGTTATTTGTATGATCAGGTATAAGCTTTCTTTGGCTAACATGAGTTCATATTTGGTTTTTGTGCCCTGTTGTATATATTTCCTGTGTGTTTTAAATCATTCAATGTCATTTTCACTATTTACAAATGTGCAATTTAATTCACCAGACATGTGGTTGCATTTCCCTCCAGTGAAACTGCAGGGCAAAGCATTTTACTTTTCCATAATTATTCCTAAAATGGAACAGTGATATCCAAATGGCCTAGTAAAACACTTCCTGTTTTTGCATGTCCACTTCCTGTCAACTTAAGTTGCATTGTACAGTAATTTCCTTCACCATTTTCTATCCTACCTCCTTGGCTCCCTTCCTGCCCTTGACAGAGCAGATGGAGAGGCAGAGTCTGGCAGCACGGGGTATGTCTGGGATGTACATATCATAGGTGAGCCACTCATTCCACCTGTAGATAAAGAATTAAAAAAGACAGAGATCATTTATTTAGACTGGGGCCAACAAAAAGAGCCAGAAACAATCTGAAATACAGGCCTACAGGGCAAGCTACACCCACCAAAAAGAGGGCCTAAAGAGAGCTGTGCCACTTAATTCTCTGAGGTACACTAAAGTGCTTCCAGTGATACAAAACTCAATGCTCAGAAACCTTACACTGCTATTACACAGGGCTGAGTTGAGCCTACTTTCAGCAACAACATTTAGAAAGTGACACATAGCAAAAGATACATCAATGCCAAAATTATTTTAATATGAAGACTGTTCTACCAGGCATACGTAGTTTAGACAGTATCCCTTTTACCTCTCCAGAGATATAGGAGTGGAACATGGCTTAGGTTTAACAGTAATGTAATATGGCAGTTTAGTGTTACTAGCCAGTACTAAACTGTTAACTTTACCCTCCTGCCTCAGACTGCTTAAAGTAAATTAGCTGTGTAAATTGTCTAAAGCATTATTTCAGTGAAATAAAGAGAAAGTGATTTAAAGTGATAGCTATTTCCATTACTGGGTACTATAATTGATTTATCACATTTTATCAAATTTAATTTTTTCTGGTTTTACTTTTCACTGTATAATTACTGACTCTCACATTCATTTTTTAAGCAATGTGTTACTATATTAAGAAAAGCTCTTCACAAATATAGCTGTATTATGATTAAAAGGGTCCTGCATTTAAGGGCCGTGAATTAAGTTATCGTAATGAAGGGTGGACAGTTACCTGGGGTTAGAGCAGGGTACTCTCTGTGTGTTGACATTGTCACACATCTGTTCACCTCCATGGTAAATGCCTGTTCTCACATATATCTATAAGTATACAAGGGAAGCAAAATGCAACAAAGACAAACAAAAAAAAGATTAATAAAAAATGCTATACTCTTATACACTACACTATAGCCTGTTGGACAACTTATCAGAAGTACACAATTAATAGTGTGTAATAGCTGTCATGTTAAATGGTCATCACAAGTGGCTTGCAGTCTGGCAGTTTTGCAAAGACTGGTTAAATTTACACAAATGATTCATGACAGCGTGCCAACATGAGCCACCAGAAGTACTTTCCCTCGGTAAAGGTCTCTGTTCACATGAGATCTGGACAATGAGTGTTTGTTTCCACAGGAAGTGAGGGGGGTTCGAAGATGGGACAATGTGCACAACTGAAAAAACACTCAAAAACAATTTTGATATTGCTCAAAAACAAATCTAAATTAAATGTAATATATTGATTTTTATTCACGAATCTGCAAAAAATACAATAAATACCATTCACAATAATTACTAAGAGATTCTAGATTCTAGATTCTAGTCTTCTCCTACCACCCTTGTAAGAATAGAGTATTAGAGTCAAGGATCTGTTGTTTCATTTGACTGATCAATACAGACACTGGTAAGCACTGTGCGTCCCCACCTTGTCTATGTCCCGTATATTGACATTAACATAGGTGGCACAGAGGATTCGTATTCGCAGGGTTCCGTTGATGGTCCACAGCGTCTTGGCAGCTGCCTCGCCATTCATATAGGATGTTGCCGTGGAGATGCGTCGAGAGTATGACGGCATGACAAAGTTGTCTGTAGGCAACTGGGTGTACAGGCTGTCCTTAGCCATTAGCATCAGGTTAGGCATCCTGCCCAGCATGATGCAACTACGAATATACTAGAGGGAGAGAGACAGAGAGAGGGAATGACACAGAGGAGGGCAGTTAGAACAAAAGCACACAGAGCTGCTAGAGTTACACTGTGCGTAAGTGTAATCAATGATGTCAATTGGTAATTTTCCAGCAGCTGCTGGGTGACTGTAGAGTAAACAGTGACGCTGTGTGCATCTTCTACTGTGATCTGGCTCACATGGAATTTCTCCAGACTCTGAGCATGGGCTCACATCGCCGTGCAGGAGGAAGTGGTTCCAGTGTTTTAATGAAAGGCAATGTTGTTTTGCCACATCCACAATGGTTACAATAAATGACGGATCTGAAATGGATCAGGCTTTAGCTGTATCCTGATACAGATTTATCAAAAAATCTGGATCGGCCCTGAGCAGATTAGCTGAAGACAAAAATGTGTTGCAAAGATGCGTGGTAGACACACAGCCCCCAACTATGCCTGCTAATTTTTCTCTTTGAGACATTAAACTAAGTCTTTCCACCTCTTCCTTCATGTAAGCCAGCAATGTTGTGTTTTGTTAAACAAATGTTTGCTATAAATCGCTGAAATTATAAAGAAAATATTTACTACCTGTAGAAATTTTAATGCCATTTAAGGTCTAAAGTTTCACAAATGTAATGGTTTTTTTCATGAAATGGCCAAAAAGATGTCTCTTACCTTATACTGGCTGATGGGGTACTTTTCCAGCAGGTACTCATCACAGCCACAAACTTTGAGGATGTATTTACCCTGATATTCCTGAACACACATCTTTAGCTGTTCTGGGGATAGCAGCATGCTGCGTGTCTTCTTACGAATGGCCTCTGCAATCACCTTTAGAACAAGACACATTGCAGACAGCCTACATCAGACTATATTAAGGCCTATGGTGACATCCTTCAATTTCTTCACATTGAAATTAAAAATGAAGGTGCTAGACAGCGTAGCTCATGACTGATTCATTGTCTTTTCATTCACCCCACCTGTTCAGGCACACAGTCGTGGTTGATCTTCAATGTATACTTTTGTTTGTCATTGTTCGGAGAAACAATCACCCAAATCACAACAATAATCTGACCTACAAAAAAAGGCAGAAAGAAAAACAGATTGACATGACACCTTTGTTCATTCTGAGGTCTGAGGGTATTGTATCGAGTACTGTGCTTCTTTTCCAGAGCAGCATCACACTAATAGCACTTCAATCAATTCATTGATTACCCTGCTCATTACTGTAGTTCCTATCCTTTGTAAAGGCTGGCTAGTAGCAATTAAGTATTGATGGGAGGCTAAAATGTTCACTTCTTGCTCCCTGTTGGCCTCTTGCTGTCTTTAAGTGCTTTCTCTGTGCTTTATTTTCTCAAAAATAATAATCATAGCATTGATCAGACAACCAAAAAAGAAAAAGATACATTTTCTATTTCCAAAGATTCTTATTTTTCTCTTTTCTCTTTCTCACACACACTAAAGCTGTTGCCTACCTTTGTCCAGTTTGCTATAGATGTGTTTGGGAAGTTCCTGTGTGGATTCTACATTGGGTGGGTAAACATACAGCGCTCTACTGTGGGGCCCGCTGGCGTCTCTCAGCTCCACAGAGTCTTTACAAACATTCAGGATGTTTCTCCTGAAGTCCTGAACCTCAGGGTCCTTCACAAGGTCAAACTCACACACAGGCATACCAATGGCAAAACCTGACAGAATAGAAAGCAGAGCCATTGTCTTTTAAGGCAATTTTGGCTAGATTGGTCAGTTTATAGATGCACTAAATTGATGTGAATGATTTCCTCCTATATCTACGGTAGTTTCCTAAAACATGCAAAACAATAATCCAACACAAATGTAAGTACAGAACAGATCAGTTCTGCGTCAAGCTCCAAATTAGCCTAGTAACATGCTTCAGCTAAACAGCTACAAATTTACAGAAACTTTGTTGCATTTTTTGTCTTTTCCATTTAATGATAAACAGCAACTATTCAGATTAACTCTAAATAAAGTAGCTAGCAACCAATGCTATCAAAGGAGAAGAACCTCTCACCAATCTCTCTGTTGAGGATTTTTTCCTCTCTGTTGCCAACTGGTTCAATGACCTTGAGGAAGGGCTGGAAGAGTCGGAGGTCACACAGCCTCCGAGTCTCATCATAAAACTCCTCCCGCTCCGCTTCCTGCAGGCAGGAAAAAAAACAGAGGCTGTGTGAAATATTCCACTTTCTGTTTTCATGAAACCCAAAAGGTGATTTGCTGTAAGTTCTAGCTGCCTTCCTGTTTTGGAAAAGTGCAAAGCATGGTGTGTTTTTAAGCACAGGGTAGCATTTTCTAAAGGCAAGATGTGTTCAGTTTTGTAAGCAAGAGGTGAACTACATATTTTTGTGAGCCTACCATTCACAACAAAGTGAAGGCAGGTTTTCCCTACAATTTTCAGACAGCAAGCATGAACACATTAGATTTATTTCAAGCACAGCATATGATAAGTTGCAGAAATCTATTTCTTTTTATTAGCACCTATGGCAGCTCTGGACAAATTTCTGTTCTCCTTTATAAACAGCTGTCTGGGGTCGTTCCATCAAACTTTCACTGATGGATGTTTATTATGTTTACTCTTTTAGATGGACACTTTTGCCTAACAGATATTCAAATTGAGATTGAGAGTTCGTACCTGTGTAACACTGACAAAGATGTAGGACGTCTCCTCCTGTAAGAGGTGATGGAGGGGATATTTCCTGGCCTCCTTGAACAGCTCATGTTTAATGGTGATGAGTGTGGCCTCACGGAGACACTCTAGGGTCAGAATCATCCCATTGGGCAGCAGGCAGTCCACCAGGATCCTGCAGTCACACTCAGAATGATTATAAAATGATGATGGCTAACTTATTTACTTCTCATTTACTATGCCCTCTTTGGGCATTTCACACTGTTGAGAATTTCTTAACATTCAATGTTAAGGAAAAAATAAAAAATAAAATTATATATATATATATACACTAAATAAAATAATAATAATAACTGAATACTAACTAATGTAATAAATACCAAGATATATGAATTTTGGAGATTCTTCAATAACATGATATTAACAGGCTAATAATTAGGTGCATGTGTACACAATAGAATCCAGTGTGTCATACCTGGGAGGCATTAAGTGGATGCCCCATAGCTCCCCCGAGGACGGCCTGGGAGGCATCTTCCTCTCTGTCTCCCAGCTCAGTCACACCGTTAAGCTGCAGAGCACAACCTGAAAGATAACAACACTTTCAAGTAAGTTCTGACCCTCATAGTGTAAAACACAGGCTGAAAGTCCTGTTAGACTTTAACCTTCAGTGGTGATACTTAACGTTAAAAAGGATTTTGTTTGTATAGTAACTTAGTGAGAAGCAGAGTTGACCAACTACCACACATTGTTCTACAAAGTGTGCTACACTTTCAAGGTGACCCAATGGATACACATGAAACCACCTCACCGTGTTGCCAACTGTGAATCTGCAGTTCTGCCTACTCGCTGTGGCTGAGGCTCAGCTGTGCTCACTGAGTTAAAGAGAACAAGCATGTTCAGTCAACCACACGGCAGTAAGAAGACTGAAACAAGTGCAGAGACTGACTGCACAGCATCCATGTATAAAACTGGCATAGTGTATCTTACCAACAGGCTGCACAGTCCAGACGTGTTTTTGATATATAGAATTAACTCATATCTCATCTTTACCACACTAAGTGGGTGATCACAGAGACCCATAATGCATGCATAGATGTGAATGTGTGTCTATGCATGTGCAAAACCAGGCCAGGCTGGAAAACATTTCTACTTGTCCCCAAAGTGAGAGCAATGTGAAACATCTACAGGAAGAGGCAGTTTTACACCTCTGCATTATTGGAGATGTACTTTTAACTGAAATGAAAGCAATGACTTGATCGTACCACTCCTGACACACTTAATTAACTGAAGGTAGTGACAGACAAATAGTTTCCCAGTGGTTTAATGAAAGAAAATTAATTTTAACTCATCCTGCAAATCATGTCTGTTTAGTCCAACAATCTCATGTCAAGCCCTCAAATTCTTATCTTGGGGTAAAGTTATATTGCTATATTGCTACTTCTGTAGGACTGGCTGACAGACACGGGGAGATGTTTATTGATATTTCAGTTCACATCCAATCCAATCTGAAAAAGTCCTTTCCTCCCTCAGACTTCCGATGGGTTCTTTCGCTGAATAGTACTTGGCTCGGCATTTAAGTGCAAAGACAAAAGAAGTCACTACCTTTTGTGGAATTCAGCCAGGTCAAGCGACTACCTGATACTTTAACCGTGAAATCAAATCCAGCAAAAGACTTTCATCACAAGCCTTCCAGCCCACCCTCTCACATCTGGGCATTAAAAATTCTGTATGTCTCATTATACCACTTTCACACATAATCGAGTCGTAGCACCCACAATAAATATTGAATTAAATTCTATCTATTCCCACCGCTACAATACATCCACACCAATACCAACTACAGGATTATAGAAGTCCCATAACGATGTACGACGAACAGTGTAGTAATCCTCTAGTTATTATAGGGATGTGAATTAATCTTTTCACACAAAAGCCAGTTAGACCTGTATTCAATCCTGGTTCGGTCAAGGGTAGAGAGGCCTAGACTGGTTCCAGACCTCTGAACCATTGCAAACATCTCTGTTTGTTTTCAGCAATCCAAAAAGAAAAGTGGAACTAAATGGTAATCTAGTCCGGCAGCTCTATACAAAAGGTCTTCCCAATTTTTGCGGAAACAAGTTGAATGACATTTTTGCTAAATGGATAGTAGAGCAGTTTAGCACATAAAGAGTAGCATGAGTTTTATTTATACTGAGCAGAGCACAAGTGTATTGTAAAATAAATGCATAGAAAAAGGCACCTAAACCTGAGGACAGAAGGGTCTTCAGGTAATCAAAACAGGTCTACAACAAAGCATGAATGTTTGATTTATGGACAACCTTTGTAAATGGAATAAAAGTTAGCCTTGTCTCTAAACATTCACTTCGTATCACCCTAGCTAAGTGCTCTCATTCAAAGAAGACGAATATACACTAATATGGCTTTTAGAGCAGATAATACTGTGAAATATCTTCCCATCCTTAGCAAAGGATACTGATACAAAAATGCTTTTTTCTAAGAGTCTTTGTACAAATGCAGATCCAAAACTGGTCAAACGTGAAATGGCTACCTTATGGCAATTGTGTTTTTTGAAACATGAAACTATTCTGACATTAATTTTACATTTATATTAAGTGACACCTAGCAACCAAAAAAAGATTATGAAATGTCAGCCATTACCGAGTACAGTACTGTAGCTGTACTCGATTTTGGCTTTTTTCCTAAACCTCCACTGATTATCAAAGATACATCAGTTTAATTTGTGAACATAATTTCTCATAAAGGAAAATTAGCCAAAGTAAGTGTTTACTAGCCGTAGCTGTATTTTTATCAGTCAAAATTTGCTCATATAATTCTCTGTCATTGATTGCTGGGAAATAGCAGGGTCTTGGGTGATTTCACTGACACTATTTTAGGCAGACTGCGCAGGTCCAACACTCACAAACACAAAAACAACACAGTGACTCAACTACAGATTGTGACACAGTGATGGGAAAGAATGTGTTTGTGTGGGCTTTTAAAAAAATTACAACATGAAGCCTTAATTTAACCTTCAGCCAACTTATGGCCATAAACAATTCTCAGAAAACCAAGATTTATTATACATATAACATATCATATAATTCATCAAGTCAATGTCCATCTTTCATTCATTACTGTACAAGGAGTGTTTTGTTGCCCTTCTTCTTCATTAGTATAGTTCAATTGTGGAAACTATTCTGTCTGGGTTATATTAAATTCAATTCACTGCCATGAAAGTTTTATTAGCTGTCTAGACTATATTAGTTTAACATCTTAAGTACAACAAGATATTTGAGCAAAAATAGCCAGAACTAATAATCCAGAAGACAAAACACCCTCTTTCAAAACAACAGTGTACTTGCATGTACTTTTTGGTGTTTCTTCACTTTGCCTAGGTCTGTCTTACAACATTATGAGAATTAGACAAACAATACTGAAGATAACATAATAAAAGCCTTAAAGAAGGCTTCACTGACTACTTAATCATTAAGCTACACTACTGTAACATTTTTATGAACATATCAAGGAACTGTTGGTGCATTCGAACAATATCTTATCTAATCTAAAAAAAAAACCATTGGCAAATAGCATAAGGATATAGTGGCAAAGCAGGTAGACTTTACTGTTCATTTCACTCAGCTAGAGCACTCAAATTAGTTAACATCATTGTATCGCCTAACTGTAATGCAGCCTTTCAGACCAGTAAAGAACAACATTTAGGATCTGTCAATATAAAAATCAAAAACCGACATTTTACAATACCAATATAACTTTCATATCCCCCAGCAGCTCTATCTACCAGAAGTCTAGGCACCGAACAACATTGCCCCAGGGTTCCAGATCAGATGGAGTGGTTAAGGCACCTGGCAAGATGCCTCCCTGCACCAGACTTTGGAAATGTTTCGGGGGTTTGACTAACTGGAAGGACACCAAGCAGGGCATATCCATGACATGCTGGGAGGTTTAAATCTCCTTGCTGGCTTTGAAGTACTTCAGCCTCTGAATCACCACCCACATCTCAGATTGTTTCAGTAATTCAAATAGGTCTGCATATTTCCTTGATCGAATTAATCTCCAAAATGAATAGTTTGGTCTGATTATCAGACTAGGAGCAACTGGGGATCCCACAAAGGGAGCACCCCCCCAGGTGGAGGAAAAGGGTGCCTGGGCTGCTCCCAGAGTTGTGACTGGGACAAAAAATGCATGAAAATGATAGTTAATGAGACAGGAAAACAGCAAACTTAATTTACAAAGAAGGGTAGCATTGAATATGTACACAAAAACAACCTAAAACAGTAAACCCTGAGTTAGAACAAACCCCCCATTGAGCAGTTCTGCGATCTGTGACCCTGATCAGGATGCAGCTAAGCACTTTAGGACAAAAGAGGAAGCTTCCTCACAACACAGGATGTGGGGAGTGGGGAAACATTGGCCTAGACACAAGCTTGCTTTGAATACTGAAACACAAATGCACAGCCAGTTATGTAGGCAAGCAGTGGCAGGTTGTCAAGATCAAACATATGCTCAGTCTCTACAACACATAATATATTTGTTGTTAACAGAAGGTTTGGCCAGCTGCACCACATTACCCAACAAAAAAAACACTTGTGGAACCACGATCGATTTTCAATTAGCATTGAATTAGCTTTGCAATGTCAAAGGTCAGTTACAAGAAAGAAGACAGCTCTGGATATAAAATATATTTGCTGGACAGTCAACAGAAGACGTGTGATTCTGAATGGAGAGAGAGGAATTGGTGAAGCATAGCTTACCTACGAGAGAAGCCCTCCTACTGTGATGATGGGACAGTTCCACCCTTCATGTTTCAATCCATCTTCACGCTGTCACAGAAATATGCGTTAGCAGGAGAAGACATTAAAACACAAACAACATCACACACTCTGCATCTATAGCAGTTAGCGTGATTCACACTGGCTAGCAGCTCGTTAGCTAACGTTGGGTGTTGTGTGTGGGAATGACAGCTCAGAGATGACAGCTACAAAGCACTGTGAGCTCTCGTTATAAAGGTATACTATATGGTATATATAACAATGAAATAACCTTGCTAGATAATCACTTAACAACCAGTCTAACGATGTAGGCGGTGTTACCACAAACATCTCTTTCCATTTATGTCCACCAGTTTGGGAACGGTTAATGTTAGCTAGTTCTCTTGTTCACTAGCTAACGGCTAACGCTTAGCCTGTCATCCCCTTTTTGTAAAATATATTACCAACATTAAACACAAGATATGTGTCTGATGAAAGCTACAAATATGACTAACATAGCGTAATAGCCTACCTCTTTTTGTTGGCGTCAACGCAGCGAAGTGTTTGAGGATGCCCCGGCTAATGCCAGTTAGCAAGCCTTCCAGCCAGCCAACCCCTCCAGTTCCCAGCGGCCGGTTGGTGGCTCCCGGTGCCGGGGTAAAGCAGGCTGTTATCTGACGTCTGTCAGCCTCTGTGCCAGCTATCCGTGTCAGTAGCCGTTATTCCACACCGACAATAAACCCTCTTGTGTTGTGGGTCGACAGGTGCACAGTTACAGAAAATATGTCCAATACGTCCAGTCAGGAGTGCTCAACCTGAAGATGTTATGAGCAGCTGAGCTGCTGGTCGACTGGACTAGTTTTCTTGCTGCGGCAATGCAGCCACGCTGTCTGTCTGGGGCCCTCCTCCCTTCCTGTAACACACAAACACACATATGCAGAGTGAGTGAAACTGTGTGATATAGGCTATTAGTGGTATAACATGTCGTCTCATGTTTCAAACCACAAAACCACTTTTTTTGCATGATATTACAAGACCGCACAATATCACCACAGTACACAAATAGTAGCCCATAATTTGATAAGATAAGAAGATAAGACATTATTGATTCCCAGGGAAGGAAATTCACACTTTACAGCAGCACAAAAGACGGGTTAAAGGTAAGGAAATAGAAATATTACTATTTAAATGAAGTATATAAAATAGAATAATACAATTAAAGAAACGACATTTAAACTGCAATCTTAATTGAGGTAATGCAGTGAACTTTAAGAGTCATACTGATGTAGAAACGGGTAGCTATAGTGTATCTACTATATATATTATAAAATACTGTAAGTAGGCCTATATAGGTATAAGTATGAATATAATTACAATAAACATAAAATATATAAACATATATAGCAGTGCTGTATGTCATATATGGGCAAAAAATAAAATGCACACACAGTATATTAATGTATAATACTAATACATTAATATGTAATTCACAGCTACATATGAGCATACATATTGACAAATCTTAACTCAAAGCCCACTTACCGGCTTTTATCTCTGGAGCTTTCAACTGCATCTTATGGTCTCAGTAGGCTAATAGTAATATAAATAGTATAGGCTAGTTTAGTAGGATACTATATTGTTAAATATGTTACTACTACCACTAATAATAATAATAATAATAATAATAATAATAATAATAATAACAGTAATAATAATATGCCTACTTGTTGTTACTTAGTTTTTAATTCTTTATCCTATTTCCACAGGCTAAATTCCTTTTTGACTATCGTAGTATTTATTTGTCCATATATCATATCAATATTTTCATCCTAACGCCAGCCCGGCTGTCTTCCCAACAGATTTGAGACTCATAAATAGCCGGGTGATCTGAGTGTACCTCAGAGGTGTAACATATTTATACAATGTGTCATGATTGCCGCCCATGCAAATCAGCAGCGGTGGCATCGGAAATGGACTGTACCAAGAAGGAAAGGTATGCTGGAGGCATGGGGTTTGTGTATTCAAAAAATCTATATTCGCGAATGAGAGCATCTTGACGTTTAATGTGAACACAGAAACGCAATGCGTTTAGCCTACATGTTGTGGATTAACATGCATTGCTGATGACTTGTCACTGTCTGTGTTTCGCTCTGCTCTGGAAATCACCCCTCCGGTGAAAGCCTCGGCGTCTGAGCGTGTGGTAGGGACTGTCATCCTGCCTGGCCGCCCGGTTTTTGGAGAGAAGAAGTTGGCAAAGGGATGTGACTGCGATGATGGCGCTGCAGCTGAAGAACGGGGATGCAGCATACTATCAGAGTGCAGAATACTGCAGAAATTACACTTCGCCGCCTGTCAGCTACGGTGACAGCAGCCATTATCTTGCCCGATTGCCAGGTAAGGAGAGGGGGGATCTCCCCTCTGACTATCAGCAGTCTTATGCGCTAATGTGCAGGGATGGAGAAAATCTAACCAGAGACATTTGCAGATGGTAGGCTACAGAGGAAGGTGGCTGTTGAGACCGGTTGCCCTGGTGCTGCTGCTGTCATCCTCATAATGTCATGCAGAGGGGTGCATCAGCCATCATTCTGTTCAGCTTATAGAGCATGGATGCTGCGGTGCAAAATCTGAGATTATCGAGACATGGTCTCTTGTACTGTGTGAGAGCTCTATAGGCTATCATGCTCCAGGGAGACTCCAGGTCTCTCCAGGCTGATGTCTGACTGTAATTTGAAACAGTGTACAGCCTCAATGCAATGTTCACTTTCATCGCTGGAGTGTATGGCAGTCAATCTGTTGTCAGAGCAAGTGAATAAATATAAACTGAATCGTTGCTGCTCCCTTCACTCTAGCCTTTGCACTGCTTGATCTGCACAGCTGATGTTGGCATGTGGCAATTATACACAGTAAGTGTTTCTTCATTGCACCTGCACAGTCGTTGCCAAAACTGGCTTTCCGTTGGTTTTTAGGGACTTGAGGCCAGCATGTATCATGCTCATGTAGCTACATAGATGATACAGATCTACTGCATGAAAGGGATCAATCCATCTGGCAATAGTCCTGCCATTAAATCATGTCATCTTCACTCAGCCTCTGTCAGCTGACACTGCATAGATTGCACAAAGTCTTAGATTGAAGTTAGTGGAAGCCATTGTAATTGATTAGAAGGCAGATGTATATAGTGCTGAAACAGTTGTTGATTAGTCAATCAACAGGAACTATTTGATGACAGCTTCGGTAAACCATCAGTCATTTAAGTCATCAAAAATACGAAACATTTGCCCGATTTAATTAATCAAAACTAAGGATTTGCTTGCCTATCGTTGAATATTGCTATCAATTGAATACCACTTGATTTTCCAGCTTTTCAGCAGCCAAAATAATCTACTTTGGTCTTTTGTCAGTATTTATTACTTTTTATATAGTTAATTATTAATCAGTTATTCAACAAAGCTGGATCTATAGTGCTAGTTGCTTTCTATAAGAAGGAATGGATAATTACTAATCGATGCAGCCTAATGCATAGGCCAATTGACTAGTGCTCAGAGTCTTTAAAGTAGAATACAACCCACTTTATGTTAATCATTATGAATGACATTCAAACCTTTAGTGCTACTGAGATATAAAAGTGGAAAATAGGCTTTACTGTAATGGTACAGTAAGTAAACTGCAAAGTACAGTAAGATGTTATCTGGTCTTTGCAGCTTTCTGTGTTCGTCCAGTGCCCTGTGAAGCAGATGGAATAAGTGCAGGAGGCGTGTGCTTCTCATCGCTCCATAATTGATGTGACAAAACACAGTATGGCAAGAAAAACTCTAGAGAAAATGAACACTCGGCCTATTTAGAGATTCTCAGTGGAGGCCAGGGGATGAGCAGGCTCCAGTTTTTGTGTGGCTTGGTTCTGAACCAGAAAACCAAGAAATCTTGAGTCAAAAAATCTGACAAGTGATGAACTAATAAATAACTTGTTTGGTAGTTTCAATTTAGGCATTCTGGTCTTTTCCAACTCTGGTTAAGTCTCTTGAGACTCCAAGAATATGACTGTGTTGTCAATCTACTGATCACTTGCTGCCTTGTGCTTCAGAGCAACATCACATAAGCCTGATTTTGACTTGCAAAGTTCATTGTGTCCTCTCCAAAAGCTGAAATGCAAAACAAGAAAGGCTTTTTTTTTTTTAATAACTTTGCAGCAAGGTCCACTGCTGAGAGCATGCATAGGTGACGCAGCTCTGTAGGTGGCACGTTGTGGACCTGGTTTTGGATCTCTGATGAGGAGGACACAACTGACCTTGGCCTATCTAGCTCACAAAGGAAGACCAAAAATCAGCACCAATCTTCTCTTTATTATGTGCAGTGGTATAATTAAAAGCTGTACTGTTTGCTCTGCTGTGAGAGGATAATGGGGAAATATTTATTGGTGGTTTCGGCTACTGCAATGTTGACTAAGATTTGACTAAGAACAGAACATTTACTCTATTATCTCTATAGTGCTTTCAGAGAGGGAGGAATTAATAGAACTGAAAATGTCAGCAAGCACAAGGAGTCACTGGCAAAAGAAAAATCTTTTAGCATGTGACCATGTTTTAAGAGTTTACGTTAATGATGGAGCCTTAGAGGTGTGGGCCTTTGAGTCAGGATTGTAGGGAAACAGGTCTTGGAGGTCTGTCAGTTTAGCCTAAAAGGGGGTCTGAAATGCAGAGAAAGTAAGATGCTGAACGTATCTAAAGACTCAACATCCACAGCAGAAGTGTGACACTAGCAAACTGATGGAAATTTACCGTTAAAGAGGTAGTTCAGCTACATTCATTTGGAAGAATATGTTGCTGAATGAGATTGTATCGATCACCATCACGCCAAAAAAAAATCAGCCAGTGGTTCATGTAGTCCCTTGTTTGGCCCCTGACACAGTAATGACATATCATAATGCAAAGTGATTTTACATGAGGTAGTATCACCAAGGGTTGAAGAAGAAGAAGAGGTCAGGAAAGAGAAAATACTATGTAGGGAGGCAATCTTAATGGATATTATCAAAAGGGTGACCTTTGTGCTTATAATGCAGTGAGGTTTCCGGACTGCTGTGCTGGCTGTCTCAATCAGGGTGGAAGGGTTCTCATGAGTCTGCTGCTGATTGATGATGTGCAGTATGTGGAACTTGATTGGTATATCTGGTTCTGGATGGTTTTAATAGTGATTGTTGAGCATTGAGGATGTGTCTGATTCAACAACACCAATGAAAAATATGAAAATTTGAAATGCAATCTTCTCAAAACCTGTCGTACAACTTATTTAACCTTTTGATGGCTACAGTATATCAATTAATTTTGATTTTGCATGTTTATTGTAACATTAAAACCATGTGTTTGCTGGTTTGTCTCCATTCCTGGTACTGAAGCTGTGCCTATCACTTCTTTTTCTTTAAATGTGCTGTTAATGAATCTTGAGGTTCTGTTAGAGCTGCTTTTATTTGACTTTCCACTCACAGTGGCCAATACTAACCCACTTCCTCTGCTGTATTTATTACAAATAAATCACTGCTGCTGCTCCCTATTGACGCCAGAGAATATCTTGTAAGAAGGAGCTCTCTAAAACAGCAAATGTAAAAGCTTTCATCAGCAGGTTATGCTAAAACAACACTTACAATGCCAATGAGTAGTGAAACTGATATTTATTTATATGCAACTGCTTTAATTAATGTATAGGCAACTCATCCAGCTTTGCTGAATCTTCCATTGTCTCATCTTGCAGTTGACAGGACTATAGTAAGGTCAGTGCATACTTTTCTCCTGAGGTCAGCCAGGCCAGGTGACAGCCAGGCAGTCAGACAGACTGGACAGACAGACTGACAGCAAGCAGCAGTCGGAAACACAAACACTCTGGGGTGTTATTTTGGGTCCATGAATCAGTGCCATTGGGTGTCCAATTGGATTCCTGATAAAAGCTTCCAGCACAGTGAGTTTTGACACAGCTGTTGGCCTATCACTGACCTGACAATATATGTATTTATACACAAACACACACACCCGAAATGGAGCATTAGAGCAGCACAAACACATACAAATCAGCACAGTGCCTTTCCTAATATCAGCCTCTTTTTGTCTGTTTTTCTTACACACACACACACACACACACACACACACATGCCTACCATGCACACACAAACACACACACACACACACACACACACATCTCTTTTGATAAGGAAAGCTTGGGGATTTTGTTGTCACTTTCTCTGTTTGTGTGTGTCACTTTCTCTGTTTGTGTGTGTCACTTTCTCTGTTTGTGTGTGTGCACATGCATGTGTATGTAATGTCCCGTATGCATGACTGCAGGCGCTGCAGGCTCAGCCTAATCTTTCTGATGCCCACTGGAGTGTGAAGCTCCTCTGTCCGAGAATGTGTTTCCATTCGTCCATCTCTTTACATCTCTCCTGCCTCAGGGCTCCAAGAAGTAAATCCATTCTCTTGGTGTCACTGTACATTGGTCAGTGGATTTTCACCGTGCTCCGTCTCAATGTCCATTTGAAGATTCAAAATAAGAAGACAGACTACATCCACCCTAGCGGCTCTATGAGCCTGTACCTAGGCACAGCGGTGCTTTAAGCTAAATTACTAACGTCAGCATGCTAACATGCTCACACTGACAATGCTAACATGCTGATGTTTAGCAGGTTTAATGTTTACCATGTTCGCCATCTCAGTTTAGCCTTTTAGCATGCTAACATTTGCTAATTAGCACTAAACACAAAAAACAGTTGCGGTTTATGAGAATGGCATTAGTTTTGTCCAAAGTATTGGACAAAATAAAAAATTGAGCTGATGATGAATGGCTAGTCAGTGCATCACCAAAGTTATTACAATTCATCCTGAGGGGAACATGAATGTCTGAACCAAATTTCAGGGCAATCCATCCAATAATTGTTTAGACATTTCACTCAAAAGCACAAATGTCAACCTCACAGTGGTCCCAGAGGAAAAGTCAGACATTCTGATACATTATCTGTGAACGATTGACTGTCTTTGCCAAATGTTGTGGCAATACATCTTTTGAGATATTTTACCGGATAAGGGAAAATGTTGACATGGTTGTGGTGCCAGATGAAAAGTCAGGAGGTCATCAAAGTCATTAGGATTCATCATCTGTGGACCATAAGTGACTAAAATTTCATGACAATCATTTTAATAGTTGATATTTCAGTCTGGACCAAAGTGGTGGACCGACCAACCGACATGGCTAAAACTAAATATGTTTTATTATTGCATGCACTTGCTGAATGCTGTCTAGTTTCCTTGAATATAGTAGTATTCGTGTTCATGCAAGAGTTTAAAAGCCATTGATGACTTAAAGCAAAAGGCAAAAAAGAGCAAATGGCAAAAAAGAGCTCATACTTTGAAATGCTGAAATGGCATGAATGGCTAATAAATATATAGTTAATTCATGTATTATTGCAGACGCGTCTGAATCAACACTGACTTCCTCATCAAGGTTGCTGAATTTCCTTGTAAGAAATTTCTTTGATTCGTAATATCTGCCCACGTCTAAAAGTAATGTGTATGTGCATTGCCTCTGATGTCCACAGGCCCAGAGACCATGTTGAAGCCTCCTCTGAGTCTCTTCAGCCATCCCCAGCAGCCTTTCCAACACATGGACTCTCTGCACCAGCTGGGACCCCCGCCAATGGCACCTACGCAGCCTCTCGGCCCACCACCCATTGCCCCTGCTCAGGCAATTGGACCCCCAACTATGGCTCTCACCCAGACTCTAGGGCCCCCTCCCATAACTGTTAATCACACATTAAGGCCTCCCCCCATTGCTCCACCACACAGCTTAGGCCCCCCTCCAATGGCCCCAGCTCAGACACTGGGGCCTCCACCAATGGCACACGCCTTGAGGCCGCCACATGTAGATCACACGCAAGCAATAGTGTCTCCAACCATGGACCTCACACAACCGTTGGGGCCTCCACCTATGAACCCTGCACAAGCACTGGTGCTCCCACCTGTAGTGGTGCCTGGAGCCGGCCGATTCCCCCTCCCTCCCAGCCCCCTGTCCTCCCCTCCTGCTCCGGGCCCAGACCCTTCACAGCTGCCCCCAAGGCCCCCAGGACCGGCCCTCATCCCATCCCCGGTGTCCTGCCTCACCCATGGTCCTCTCCTGGGTCAGGCAGCCCCAGTCAGCGAGCAGCCTCAGGATGAGGGCTCCCTGCTGGGGATGGAGGAGCAGGAGGACTCTCTGGGGCTGGGGGAACTGTGTAAACCACTGTACTGTAAACTCTGCAATGTTACCCTCAATTCTGCTCAGCAGGCACAGGCTCATTACCAGGTCAGTTGAAAAACACATTTGCACATGTACAAAACATGTAAAATATTAAGACACATATATAAACACAAATTTCTATCTCCTTATCTGTCTGACTAGGGGAAGAACCACAGTAAAAAGTTAAGAAATTTCTACGCTGGCAGTCAACAGCCTCCAGCCATCAGGATCCCAGAAGTCCTCGAGGGGGCTGGCCAGACAGCCCTCAGCTCAGGATCCAACGACAGTGACACAGGCAGGCAGGTCAGATCCAAACTCGGCACCAACCTACCCATAATTTTAGAGTTTTAGTTGAGGAGGTGGGTGTACTGCTGCTGAAGTGGCCAATCTGCTGATAGAGGTCGTTCTCCTCTGAGGAGGTGGTAGGGAACTGCAGAGTCACTCTGTTTTATTTGTGGAAACTTACATCATCTGCTCACCACTGAACAATTTACTGTCTCTACATATTCTAGATGCACTTTAAAAGCAAAATACCTACTCCCTCTGACTCAAAATTATTTTACTCAGTGCTACAAAGAGTTAAATCTAACGTCAAATTAAAAGCTGGCAAAACCACTCTCTCTGCAACTGAAGAATAGAATAGAAGCACAATGAGAAAGGGACAAGAGGAATTAAATAATAAGGAACATGATGTCTAATTACTATTTGGAGATACAATTGAATAAAATTATTGTATATAATACATTTTATTGTAATGCTACATTTTCTCAGACTGTAACACGGCTATAATCAATATTTTTATGTATATGTGAAAACAATTTGACAATGTGAAAGGGGTCACTTGTAGTGATAGTGAGTGTACAGTTTTGATTCATTCTCACCTCTCTCATAGCGTTACTTTCAGCCGCAGCAGGCAGCTGTTTTCAGTGAAAAACCTCTAAAAACCAACTGTACACAACGAGCTCAGCACCAAACAGTAGACAGACACAGCTGGTGAACATAGCGAAGCATTTACCTGCTAAAAAGCCACATTTCCCTCAGGGAAATATATATTGTATATATAAAATGTATATTTTCCTGTTGAAAATCTTAAGAAGTGCAAGAAATGATTTTTTTCCTCCCGCCGGACCTAAATATTTTTTTCTTCTCTTTCTCACTGTTTACTCCCTAACTCCTCTCACCACAAACACTGCATTGCTTTGTCCTGTGTTTGCAGGCGTTGTATAAGGGGGCGACCCGGGTCATCTTGGCCACAGAGAATGACTATTGTAAGCTGTGTGATGCCTCCTTCAGTTCACCGGCAGTTGCACAGGCCCACTACCAGGGCAAGAACCACGCTAAGAAACTACGGCTCGCTGAGGCCCAACAGAACTCCATTAACATGTAGGTTTAAGTATAGACACTTTATGCAGTATACAGAGGTCTCGTCTTAATTTAGCTTTGTATGGGCTTAGCATTTGTTTTGCAAATCTCCTGGAAGCCACAGCTGAAGCCATGATTGAGATTTGAGCTTTTTTTAGGCATGCCTAAATGAATTAAAAGCAGCCCAGAAAAATATATGTATTTGAATAATATAAAGTCATATTTTGGCTAAACCTGTTCATTAATGTAGACCTGAATGATCCAATACGGTATACTGTATTTGTCTCCTGATTTAAGTTACCCAGCAAAATGGGTGGTTTGACTTTCTCCCAAATATAAGTTGTAGTTTGAGAAAAATGACCTTAATAACTAAACTTAAACACAGCTGGCTTTGTCTTTATTAATTACCGAAGTAGCCAAAGCTAAACTTGTGGAAACAGATCACCTTTTGGACCAAACTGAAGTGATTTTGACTCTGCCTATTTCAGGGAAAGCAGCAATGAGGCAGCCCCAAGAAGAAATCGGAAAGATGGCAGTGAGTACAGACTGGTGAAAAACCGCCGCAGCCCACAGCTACCTGCTTCAATGCCAGGTAAAATATTAAAAATACATTTCAATTAAAAAGGCAATAAAAATGTCATTTAGAGTTATAAATCATCACCATTGTCTGTATCTAATAAACACTTTCTTAATCAAGACAGAATAGCATTTTTGTAGCTGCCCTACCTAATAAGAAAACAAAGATATGGTTAGGAGATTTTGGAGTTCCATTCAATGTCAATCTTCAAACTGGCAAAACGGGTTTAACCAATTAGTCAGCAAGTTAAACAGTTTTTAAGTCAAGCAAACAGGAGCTGTGTGTTGCTGTATTGTGTTCTGTGATGTTGCAGTATGGCAATGGAAACTCTGAGACAGACAACAAGCTGAACTGCCTCCTCTTTGACTTCAAAATCATGAGAGAGACTTTACAACACAGAGACACTCACTGACATGGACCTAGCTGCTAAATTCTGCTTAATTTTGAACTGTTAATATTAAACCGTTCAAAAAATAGTTAAACTGTTCATGTAGAAATACAAATAGGCTATAGTATGGTTTGTATGTGTCAGTACAGTGGCTACATGTGTGGTTTACTAGTGAAACAACGAACAATCCGCTATCAGCTATGCTAACAAGCTACTGTTAGCAGCTGAGCTAGCCTCTTTTAGCAATCATAACCACAGAAAATATTACATCTGACCACATACAGAGTTACAGAGTTAGGTTAGAGAAACAATCAGCAGTCAACTATTCCTTTGTTCCTGGTGGCACCGATTGGTTCTTTTTGATTGTCTTCACATTTAGCTCCGGTTGACGCACTCCAGTCCTTCCTTTGCACTGGCATCTACAGCAAGTATTTGGCCTGTAGCGGCTCAGAATTTATTTTCCCGGCATAAAATGTGATGGAATCCATAATGGCCTCTGCACATATATATGTATATAAACTGGGAAGTCAATTGTGTTGTCCAGAATGCCACCATGAACTCCAAAAGCACAAAAATCAAAAGTACTGTTCTTACAACTGATGTCAGAATACGTCAGTGAAGTAAACTGCTGCAGCTAGCTGAAAGAAGATGGTGAACACTAACATTTTATTCCTAAGACTAGACTATCACATTATGACCATTTTTTATTTAAATCAAACTTTTTCATGGGTATCATCATGGTATTGACTTGTTTAAGCGCACTCTACCAGTAGTTAATATTTTCAGTAGCCTTTGAGAGCAGCATCTCTTTTCTGTAGAAAATCTAAGAAATAACGTTGTAAATATTGGACTTTTTCATCCATTTTTGGAGCACCCACATATCAACCTCCTCTGATGTTTTGGAAAAGCTGACACGCAGCTGCACCACTGTATCACTGAGGGTAACATGGTTGCACACATTTTTTACCTGTGTTTCATCTGACCTAAGGGTGAGCAGAAAACATTTACCATGCTTTCTGTGTGTTCATGTGAGTGTCTGCTTTCGCCTTAGTGTGTGTGTGAAAACAGATACAGAGTATAGGTAACGTCAGACTTTCTGCTGACGTCAAACAACTATCTCTTTCTTGCCGTCTTTCGCTATCTCTGTCTTTCCACAGACCAAAAACAGTAGCTCTTCAGCTCAGGATAAAGCAGGATAAATCATACAGTAGAGCCAATTCCCTTCCTCTCTCACTCTCTCTTTCATCCACTCTCTTTCTCTCACACACACACCATAACGTTCTGCTGATTTAATCAGTTTTCTTGATGGACAAACCCCGAAATAGCTGCACTCTCTCCTGCAGTTGCCTTCTCGCTGTCTTTTTTATCTCTCTCCCTATCTCCTTCTCGTTTTTCTGCTGTGTTAACACGCACACACAAGCATTACTCTCTTTCCAATGATTCACCTAGCTGTAATCCCAGAAGACTTTGTGCTTTTCTTTCTGAACACTCTTGTGCATCTTTATCACACACATTAGTGATAAATCAGGTTATAATTAAGCGTGTGATGCTGGTCGACAGTATGTTTAAAATCAATTTTGAAATGTGGCTTTGGGTGTGTCCCCAGCCTAAGCTTTGATGCATAAAACATCTCATTTGTGCTAAAACAATTTGTGGATTATTCAATTTTAATAATCAATCAATTGTGTAAATCATTTATCAAACAACCACTCTCTGGAGTCTACAGCCATGATAATGGCTGCGTCTTGAGCTAAATGCTAACATCAGCATGCTAACATGCTCATAGTAACATCCTGATGTGAAGCAGGTATGTTTACTATGTTCATCATCTTAGTTTAGCGTGTTAGCATGCTAACATTTGCTAATTAGCTAGGCTGATGGGAATGTCATTAGTTTTGCAGGTATTTGATATATCAAATTAAAGTTTTGACCTGATGGTGGCGCCAGAGGAAAAGCCAAGGGAACACCAGAGTTACTACAATTCATCCTGAGGGGAACATGAATGTCAGGACCAAATTTTATGTTAATCTATCCAATAGTTTTCGCGACATTTCACACAAAACCATAAATGTGAACTTCATGGCAGCATGAGAGGAAAAGTCAGAGGATCACCAAAGACACCTGGATTCATCCTCTTGGAACCAGGATTAATTGAAAAAAATATAGATAATTGATAATAAAAACAATAATTAGTTTCAGCTCTTTATCTCACACAATCCTTGCCTACCATTAGTCCTAAATTGAAGTATCCCTCCAGCTGTCATGATAGAAAAATCTGGTATGAATCAGCCACTTAATATGTTGCTACAAATTACTTCTTCTCTCCCGTCCGTCGTCTCCCCTCTCTTTCTCCCTCCAGGGCCGTACTACAACCCCAGACCGAGGCAGCGCATCCCCAGGGACTTGGCCATGTGTGTGACTCCCAGCGGGCAGTTCTACTGCTCCATGTGCAACTGCGGAGCCGAGCAGGAGACGGACTTCAGGCAGCATCTGGAGAGCAAGCAGCACAAAGCAAAAGTGTCGGAGTTAAGATACCGCCACGAGATGGAGAACCTCGGCTACAGCTAAGAGACACGGGGGGG
>LKNJ01001829.1:0-11857 GCA_002120245.1 Maccullochella peelii | reverse complement strand
AAGAAAAGACAGAGACTAGAGTGGGACAGAATAGGTGGAGAGACAGTACAAGACCAAAGTGCAGGAAAGAAAATACTGCCTCATTATTGAGGGGCATATTTATTAAAGGGATTAGCCTTAATGGCCTCAAGATCTCATTGCAATTCATTTGATATATGAATCAAACACTTAAATCCTCATATTTGACACAAAGCTCTACCATATGAAGCTATAATTGGATTTTATGGATTTATTTGATATGGATATTACCCTTGAAATTCAGTCTGTATATTGATTGCAGGCTGCAACATGTATGCAGACAACAGGAAGCGTACGAAAATTGTTGATTTTTGACATACAAGCCTCAAGACATAAAAAAATAAAAAGTCTGTTTTTAATTTCAATCAGATCACATTTTTCACCCACCACCTTTTGTTATACTGTTTCTGGTCAACTTTCCTCCAAGGCTTTGAGTGGGTTGCATTCTGACTCAGGATACAGGTAAATGCAAATGAATTGCAAGTAAATCTTGAGCTTTTTCAGGTTGCATGGAGAGGACTACTGGTGCACAGAGAGCCAGGAGAGGAAAAACAATCATCACTGAGGACAACGTTTTAGTTTGAGACTTGTTTTTCAGTTCTTATGTGTGAATCAGCCCTGCAGGTATTTTTACAGGCCCTACAGCAGGGACTTCAGGGCCACTTAGTGACCACAGAGCTGCACGGGGCACGAAAGAGCAAATTCAACATCTTTATAACCTAATATAGGTAATAAAATCCAAAGCACTATTCGCTAATTTAAAAAAAACAAAGCACAACAAACAACATCATCTGGTAGAAACAGTGTTACATGCATCTGTTAGCCTTAGTCGACCTGTTAGCTGTCCTTTGGTGTGTATCAGGCTGAAGGCTACACACTGGGTAGCCTTGTTTGTGCCTTTAGTGAGAATTAGGCTAAAGAGTAAGCTTTGGCTAGCCATTTTGGAAACATAGTGGAAACCAATCTACAGTATTGATTGGGTTTTTTCTATTTTCTGTCATTTCTCTCCTTGTATTAAATCCACACAAATATTATGTAAATATTCTCAAATTACATTATAGATGTAAATATAGTATAACATACATGAATACTATTAATTCTTTGGTTAATGTTAGCCTAGCATATATTGAAAATACTCATAATCTATTTAATAATTATCAGGAATCTTGTACAAGTGTGCACTGACTGAATGTCGGCCTTTCAGCACTGTATGTTTATTTGTGGATTTTACTGTAGGACCTCCATACCACTTTGGGTGATGCCCTCGATCATTGGTAAAGTAACTCTGGTATCACCCGTCTGTAGTTAAAAGCTGCTAGTCTCATCATTAACTGTGCTGGAGGACCACATGCTAGGAGAGTCTCTGAAGCTGAAACTTCTTTTGAGGCAGGAGCCGAACCTTTGTCTTGACAATACAGCCAAACTGGCGCTGTGAGGAAGAAATGTGCAAACACGTTGGAAACTCATAGTGATGCGTGCAGCCGACAGCATTTATCTCCAAACTTCAAATTAGTTTGCAAATTGCAAATGGATGTGTGCAGAGCTCGTGGATGTTTCTGGCTGTAAGACATATCATTTAATTCTCCCAACCAATGTTGAACCCTAGAACATAACCAGGTTTTACTGCAGTGTGAAAGGGCAGCAGAGGAGTGACATGGATTTTGTCTGGATTTGCAGACAGATCTTTTCTTTGTCGTTTTTTTTGGGGGGGGGGGGGGGTTCACCACGTATGACCCAGGTCCTGCTGTTTTTCAGTGTTTAGCCCATCCTGAAAAGATGAAGTTATGTAATTGGAATCAAATTTAATTTTCTGTTTCAGTTCAGTGGTGCTGAGCTGAACACAGTGCAGTCAGAAGGCATTTGAAGTTATACAGTCATACTTTAAACAACCTTGTGACCCATCGGCTATCGTCTGACCATGATTTAGCCTCTGGGGCCAAGGGCCAATGTTTCGGGGCTTCCGGTGTAGCCAGTGGATATCCCGATATCTGGGCCAAGACTTCCTCCTCCGTGTTTTTTACAGTCCAAATAGCAATCTCAGAACCCATCGGCTTTCATCTGACAACGACTTGAACGCACATAAATTAAAAAACAAAGCTAATGAAAAGCTAATCTTTAGGGTTCCGAGATTGATAAAAAGCTACATCGTCGACAGCCGATTGGTTCCGAGATTGCATTTCGGCCAATGCGTTCCGCCTGTTTTGCTCTCCACATGGACTGTTTACCTGTATGCAACCAAATCCCGCTCAAACGTGATTGGTCAATACTACTCGGACCACAAACAGACAAACGGAAACCAGAACGCTTCGAATACCAAAATCTTGTCCCTTGCCTTGCAGATATCTGTTTATAGAGATTATTCTTTAAATGACTAAAAGTGTGTACTGTGCCTTTAACATTGGCTATGATCTCCATTGCATTCAGAGAAGACAATGACAGGGTCAAAAAATCTACATTTGCTTTTCCAACTTTTCCTGCAGAACAGCAGTGCATGCACACACACTCCCACATAATTCAATGAGTCAAAGGCCTGATCAGGTCACGTAATCAGATGTGTTACAAAGTGAAATGAAAGCAGCATCCTGGCTTTCTCTCTGGTTGGTTTGGTTAACTATGGTGAGAGGCAGCTGTGCACATCCTGTATTTGTCTCAAGAGCACAAACACACACCTGATCACACACATGAGGACACTCAGGAGAAAAGCACTGTGAGGACAAAGTACTGTGGTCTATAGGGATTTAAACATGTGAGAGAGGGAGAGGCAAACAGAGCATAGAAAATAAAATGCTAGGCTGTTTTATTAGCCCACTGTGCTGTATGGCTTAATCAAAAAGGAACAAAGATGAGCTGATGAAAGCAGAGCTGTAACCAAAGCTGTGGGTGAGACACAGCTAGTCGAGGAGTTCTTCACATTAGACGGAGTTGCAGTCTGTTAATAGCACTCCTCCTCCTCCTCCTAGAAATAACACATTTTGTATTACATGAAAGCATGGGGAGCATAACCTTTTATTATGTTGACAGGCTCCTGGATTCAAAATGAGAGTCACACTCCAATGCAGCTACTGAACACCTTCAGCAAATGCATGAAATAATAAACTGCAAAGGAATGGAGGAAATGAGGAGATCGTAGGAAACTATCAGGCTCCTAACAGGCATCGCCTAAAGAGCCTTTAAGATAAGACAGTAGTCTGGAGACCTTTTTTGTTTCTGTTTAGTCATGTATTTGGACTAATCAAATGGTTCCCAAACATTTTGGTTTGGGACCCCTAAAAACATGGCACTTGAGACCCCTCATCATTGGTGTGGGCGACCAAAGATTGATTTTTCCTTGTCAGATTGTTTCTTTGAACAAGACAGGCAACTGGCCTGGGGCCCCAAACCCCCAGAGGCCCCAAAAATCCCAGGTTCACTGCATGCCGATAGGATTTTGTACTTTGAGAAATTGAAAATATGTTAGGGAATTTGCACAGCTAAAGTATATCAATAAGGCAATTTTTGCATAATCCTGTGTCAAAACCTAGTTTTAAGACCTTTATTTTTTAGTTTATATTGTGCTTACATGTTGTATATTCCTATGTAAAGTTTTGTTTACTCAAATTAACCAACTGAGACATTGAAAACCTGGGGCCAGGTGGCATTTTTTTTTCCCTTTAAGATGATTTTTTTTTGGAAGATGATAATGAAAAAGCAGTCAGGAAACGAGGGGAGGGAGTGGGGTATGATATGCAACAAAGGTCTCTGGCCCTATGCTACCCATGTTGCGATTATGTGGCATGCACTCTAACCATTTGGCTACCAGGGCACCCTCCAGGTGGTATCATTCCAGCATATCAGGATTGGTTTTTGAGTCTCTGGGCAAATAATGAAGCTACCACATATAGTGTAGTCTGCTGATTGTGCTGTACTGGTGGTGGTGGGGGGGGTTCAACAGGAGCCCAACAGCAAATTTTTGCCCTTGGGCCCCTTAACAGGTTAATTTGGCCTTGATATTGTTGGCAGAGACTATACTTTTCTTTCTTAACTGTTAAATCATCTTGTGACCCCTCACACTTATCTTGGTATTTTCTTTCTTTCTGCTTTTTTGTGACAATATGACAGTTATCACAGCAATGGTTCTAGATTGGTTTCGTTTTTGGAGACAAAAGATCACTGGTCCTCCACTATATGAGTCAGGACACTGAAGGAGGCCACAAGAGGACTTACACAAGATTAAATTTACAAGTATTTATAATAATTAACATTTCACCAAAGCCTCTTTGTTCCTTTAAAAGAGTTTCAAAGGGAACAACCCAAACAGTGATAATACAATGGTATTTTCACTTGATTCAAGAAGATTTCAAAACCAGCAGGCTCTAATTGAAAATAAATGACATAGCCTGAAATAACATTGTAAACGCAATTTGTAGTTAATGGGCTAAAACATGCCAAACCACCGGTAAACTGGTCTTTTTACACAGGACTATTTTTGGATGGGTATTGTTGCAGCAAAACGCCATTCTGCATCTAAGGATCTTCATTAGTTGCACAAACATTTTAAGCAATTGAAAGCCAACAAAATCAAGAAAGCACTGTGGTAAATCTACATACGGCCCTTAACTGTTAACAGGTTTAATATTTTTACAAACGGCACTTTTGAAAAAGTTCACTGAATTTGATTAGATTGCATTAATGCGTATTAAGAAGACTGTTTAGTTGTTGTTTGGTCTGGTGATATGTTTAAATAGTTCAAATACCTGGGGTACTGTTTCTGTTTGTTTTGTTCTAACTGTGTTTACTCGAGTCTATAACGGTTGGTAACTATAATATACTGATAATTATTGGTTTCTGTTATTAACCGATACTGTTACCTGAATGCTGATGTGTTTCAGCACCATAACTTATAAGTTGAACTTCAGTGCTTTGTTGTAAATGACAGAGAAGTGTTACATATTGCACCGTATAAATTGTATCTGGTTTATTTTGTGCATGAGTAAAGTCATACTTAATAACTGTTGAGATGTTTCTACTATGAGGATGTTTTTAGTTGGAAATGGCTGTATGCTGTGCTGACTCTACAAAAGGGCATTGGAAAGAATCACGATTTTGCAATGAATATAAAAAGACACTTGTGATTATAAAGAAAATGATGCTGCCATATATTGTTTAGTTCAAATGAAGACTTTGCTACCATTGTCATTATTTGCATCTGTCAATGTTTACAAGGTGAGAAATTGAAGCTGTGCTGGATGTGTATCATATTTGTAATTCTATGTGTTTATCCATGTGTTGCACTGTTGGACTGATCAGACCAGAGTAGATGGGCAACACTGTGAGGTTAAGTAGAAAAAAAAACACTATAACCTGTGAAAATAGCTTTGCCACAATTATATCAAAAGATCAATTAGATACCACTGCTCTGATTTTGACAAAAGAAAGAGATGATGGACCTTGGCTTGTTTTATAGTTATTACAGTGAGTCTGTAGAGTTCTTAGGGCACAAAACACAGTTGTTCTTTGAAATTACAGTGACGAATAGTCGCTAGAAAGTTTTTTACTTGGGTGCCCGAATCAGTTGTCTGGAGGAAGTTGAATCCAAATTACTGGGTCATCATTTTTTCTGTTTATCTGAAAGGCTTCTTCAGTCCAGCAGTTGTTGGGAATAGTGGTATCAGGTAACCATGATCACCAGTAGCGCGCGACCATCCACTGTTAAAATGAGGGCACGTAAGAGTCCTTGGTTACAATCACGTCCCCACAACAATTAGAACTGAAGAAGCTCTTTGGATGAACAGTGAAGTGTCTTCAATCAAAACTCTTGTCCAGTGATTTTGATTTCCTCCAGACATCATACCACCTGGATGATTGAAAAGGACCTTCACATACACTGCAAATGGGGACAAAATGTTATTTGTTATAGCAGAATTTTCAAAGTAGCATTTGTTAAAGGCAGTTTCACATTTTAGGATTTTGCTTTTTCACTTTCTTGCTGAGAGTTAGATGAGAAGATAGATACCACTCTCTTGTCTGTGCGTTGTTCAAGTGTGGAGCTAGAGCTAGCAGGTGATTAGCTTAGCTTAGCATAAAGACTCAAAACAGGGGGAAACAGCTACCCTGGCTCAGTCCAGAGTTTAAAAATACCTACCAACACCTCTAAAGCTCACTAATTAACAAATACTTTGTTTGTTTGTGATCTCGTTGGTGTTCTTTGTGGTTTTAGAGTTATGTAGTGCAACTATGTCTTGCCAAACAATTTATCCGTCCATCCATACTTGAGAGAGAACTAGGCCAACTGTTTCCCCATTCTTCCAGTCTTTATGCTAAGCTAAGCTAATCACCTCCTGGCTCCAGCTCCATACTTAGCGCACAGATACGAGAGTGGTATTTCGTCTAACTCTCAGCCAGAAAGAGAACAGGCGTATTTCCCAAAATGTCACACTATCTTTTTAAAACTGTCTGTTTTGCCTGCATATACTATATGTGCCTGTCCACTTCAGCTGTATTGATTTATAATGTTGTTACTCAATCACAACATATAGAATAGGTTATGCTTGCCTCACATAAAAGCCCATGTTTCCTGGTCTGCAGACTGAGTCAGTGTTGTACACTGACAGAATTCAGGACCCCTCACCTCCATCTACTGTCAGGGGCCCCAAACCTCCTAGCGGCGCCCCTGCAGGACAGTATATTCTCCTGTACTCTCTATGAAAACCTCAGCACACTTTCAGTGCCTCTGAACAATGTTGCCAATATACCACTGACTGACTGAATGGGTGCCTGGACGACTGATATACTGAATTATGAGGCTGTGTGTGTGTGTGTGTTTTCAGACAGATGAATAAACGCGCAGATGATATAATAACCGAGCTGAGTTGATGATTATTACAGTGAATGTGTGTCTCATGTGTTCTCTTCCACGGCTCAGCTCGTATCCGCTCTGGGGGAAATAACCGTTCTGTTAGTTGATGCTGTTATTGGCTCACAGGGAGAAGACGTCCCACATAGCCTAGTTTTCACTGCACTGATAGCCAGGCTTTACTTGTTATTCTGGATATTACTTCTGCCAAGAAAGCTGTTCTTTTTCTGCCCCTGGTAGTTTGTTTGTTTGCCTGTCAGCAGGATATCTCACAAACCTTATGAACAGATTGCCTGAAATGTGGTGTACTGGCCTCAGGTTTAAATTAGTTTTTAGTAAGGGTACATAAAAAACTTGGATTTCTGCCATCGCATGGTTCTTTTTTATTTTCAACTACGAAATCAGTGCTTGAATTGGGCTAGTACTGGAACATTAGATGTCTGTCAAACTTCCTTGTTATGCAGTACTGCCACCTTTGAATGAATGAATGTAGGTACTAATGGTGTAGTTGGGCAAAACAGGCCAGTTTCCTACTACTACTGTTACTACTATCAGGGGTACATTTAAAAAAACTATTAATACTTCATATATAATGGGATTTTTGTACCTTGATATTAATAACTCGTCTGTATAATTCATGCCCTCAGATGCTGCAGGTGGATTGCTGCTGGTTTCTCTAGAGTACAGCACCTGTTTTATTCCATTTTAAGCTAGCAAATAAACAGACTCAGTAACAATTTTCTATACTAAATGTTTAGCCATGCAGCACTAGCTCACAATTTTGCATCTACCATTGTGGTCCAGAAAGACTCAATAAGCATTTGCTTCAAAGAGACAGCTCAAGTAGATGATTGACAGTCTCCTTCACTCAGACATTAATGTGAACCTTAGAGCTGACTGAACAAACACACCAGCACTCTGGGCTTACATCGGCCTTTGGTTCTGATCTGTAAACTAGAAAAATATGGCAGTTGTTCTGGACACAATTGTTTCTTAAATTATCCAATAAAATAAAGAATAAATGTATGGCCAGAAATTGGCTATGCAGTTGCTCAACCATACCCAATCTATATCTGAAAGCACCTTTACATCTAGTTTATGTAATTGTTCAAGTTTGGAGAGACATCAAGCAACATTATCATGGCAGGTGTCACTACTAACATTAACAATGGCCAACATTCACAACACCAAAGACCCTGAAACCAAAGCAGCTAAATGGAATTCAGACATAATTGTTCAGAGGTTATTATACCGAAAGACAATCACTGCTGCGGCACTGCTTTCTGTGTGGGTTCATGCATGTTGCACCATCAGTGATGTCTTTGACCAATGAGGGCTTTTCATGTGGCCACAAGCACGTCACACCACAGTCATCAGCACAGCAGCAGCTTTCTGCCCCGTGTCGTTTACTTTGGATTTAAAAGCCCTTTATAACTGACAGGAGTGACCAAGCTAGAGGAGTGTCCTGTGTCGACACTGGTTTGCACTCTAGTACATTTTAGCCATATAGTTAATATTTTTGACAATCCCTGCAAGGCCCTGAGAAATATGATATGGCGAACTTGCTTATTTACACATCCAGCAGTTACGGAGCAACATTATCATTCATTTGGAGTGGTGTTTCTGGACACCTGGTGAATGTAAGTCCCAATATTCATTGAGCCTAATAAGCTGAAGGTCCCATGTCAGCCAATTGCCCACTGAGCTTGGCCAGGACAGCCTTCAAGACAGTGTGAGGGGCGTCACACACTCTTCTTTTTTGCTCTGTTTTTGGTCTCTACCAACTCATGAAGGCAATATCTGACTTTAGCCCCATGTTTGTCTATCTCATGTATTAGCGTACATCCGGATCACAAAGATAATCTTCAGTTTCTCTAAAAGATAATTAACCAGCGGAATTAAGAACATGTTCACTAGCTTGTGTCTGCTCCGTAAAGCTGAGGCGGGCTGCAGATTCAGGCGATAATTCTCTGTACGTTCATCACTATAAGTGACCCCTTTCCCATTGTCATTTCATACTAAAAAAGGAGCTCTGTATTATGTACTTATCATACATTATTTCTTTCAACCCCATTATGCTTTGTGTTTGTTTTGTGGGTGTTATAATTGCTGTGCTTTGTTCTTTGATAGCCTATTATTATTCTTTTTGTGCCTTTACTTTTCATTTGTGTTTTATATCTCACATGTACCACCAAAGAGGCTCGACAACCACAAACACATGCCCAGTCCCAGTCCTCCAGGCCCTGCTAGAAGACTGTGGGTCTAAACAGTTGTTTAGACATTCATGAGGAAGTGATGACCCTTGTGTGGAAACTGGGATTTTCCTGGAAGACACACACACACACACACACACACACACACACACACACACACACACACACACACAAAGAGAGACAGCAATAGAGAGGGCCAGTATTTTTTGGCTTAATATGAAAGACAGCTGTAGATTGCCGATCATGTCTCAGACAGCCTGGGGACATGCAACAGTGGTCTTTGTTCCACTGTTGTGACAGAACAGTGGAGGAAGGGACGGAAATGTTTCAAAAACAGGAAGTTAATCAGTGAGTAAACCACAACACCCAATTGCTACCTGCAGGGTGACTCAGATGACATCTGCTGATAAAAATAAGAACAGTTAAACCAACAAAGCCACTGTGGTTACAGTCCCACTTGGAGTTTATTGAAAATATTGTACCTTTTCAATTTTACAGCACACTATTGTCTCATAGCTTTGTCGCAGCGTGGACATCAGTGGACTGGGAGGCTGCTGAGGTCGTACTGGACTCGCTACATAGACTTTGATTACATTTTCCGTCATTTCTGCCACAGTGCAATACACCTCTCTCTTACTTATAATTTCATTCATTTTGCACACCTTACAGCAATTTGCACACTTGTATGCATACACATGCTTAAAAAAGCATACCATCTGTCTGTCTAAAACATAGCAGTGAAGGTATTGCACAGCTAAAACTCTTGTAGAGCAGTTCATTAGATGCTGTAAGATAAAAATCCTTTTTGAAAATACAACTACATTGCAGCAGGAAGTTGAAAGGGTTTAAAAAGCGACTCCCTGGGTGCAGGAGCTGCAACATTTGTTGCTTAATCAATTGGCCGATCAACAGAAGAGTGAACTGCAACAATTTTGATACTCAATTTATTGTTTGTCATTTTTAAGCAGATTTTTACTGGTTTCAGACTCTCAAATGTGAATATTTGCTTGTTTCCCTTAGTGTGCTTTATAAACCTAACCATTGATCAAATAAATAATTGGTAGATTGATCGAAAATGAAAACAATCGTCTTTACAGCCCCACTAGGTACCCTAATCATAGGAAGGAGGAAGTATGCAAGTATCAAAACGCTCTGACTTGGTTCCAAAAAGGCACACTGGGTGATTTTCTTTCATAAATTATTTATAATTTCATCATCTGTAGATGTGCATGTCACATAACAGTTTTCACTAATGCTCTGTTTGATTATTAAATGCTGAATGTTTTGCTGAAAAATACATTTCTTGATAGAACCAAAAGAGATCTCTTGTGTGCCCAAGCTGTTCTGTCATTCAGCGCCCTCTACTGGTCATGATACAGTAGGACACATGGTGTGATTTTGTGAATGAAGCTTCAGTAGAAATCATTGATATTAAGATGTTAAATATTTAGTTTTAGAATTGACATGTCTGACAGTGAAACTAATGTGCCATTTGCATGTTTTTGGCTTTATTTTTTTGTATAAACTGTGACTAAATTACTTTGTAGGCCCGTCTGTAGCAAAAGACCGTATAGCCTACAATGTTTATAGTATACAGATTCTAACTGTGTTGAGATGATAGCTGTTTGAAAACATGCTCCACTTCATCGGGTTTTTTTGCACTTAAAAATCTAAATTGATTTGAACATAGTATAACAGACGCCAGACTCAGAGACATTCCCTCCATGGCTTGTGGCCCAGTACCTGGCGGTAAAAGTAGCTGAAGTACTAGGTCGGCTAGTATTGGTAGAGACAGCAGGGACTGTCCACAAAGTGATCGCTTGCTGGCTGTCTGGTGAGGCAGGCCCAGCAGAAATGCCGTCTGCACTGAGAGCATATCATCCTGTTACATCCTCCGTCCTTCTACAGCACAAAACACAGCAGCATATGCATTAGCAAAGACACAGTGGTCTAAAACAGTGAGACAAGCAACAGGCGTGCAACATTCTCTCTGTGCTCATGAGTTTGTGTGTGTATGTGTGCTAACCGATGAATAAATAAATACCTGTATTCTGCAGAAGCAGTGGGGACAGTTCTTGCTATTGGAGGCCATCCAGTCCCCACTCAGACACTCCTCCACAGTGACCCGCAATACCCTGCGGCCATATCTGCTCTCCAGGAGGTGCTGCCTCTGCTTACTGCCACTGACATAGTCGTCCCACAGAGCCGCTATCCCCTCTGAGACACAGAGCACGGCGTCAGATACACATCGAGACACATCGGCATACACACAAACTCAGCGTTCAATCAGTTTGCTACTATTAGCCTGTTATATACAGTATATGTCATCGGCTTCCACTAAGATGGGTTCTTCTCTGACCATTGTTACATTTAAATATTTTAATGCCCAAACAAAATTATAATTTTCTTGCTTAGAAAAGAGGCTTGGTCTTTATTAATTAAATAGCATCCGAGCATGAAAGTGCGAGCTGGGTCTGTAGCGCCCCCTAATGCGTGGCAGGCCTTAGTTGGGATAAAGTTGTTCCGATATTCACCAAATTTGATACGCACATTGCTCTCATCATTTTAGACAATTTAAACATATATATACATACATATATATACATATACATATATACATATATATATACACATACACATATATATACATATACACATATATACATATACACATATATACATATACACATATATACATATTTATATACATATACATATACACATATACATATATACATACATACACATACATATATGTACATATATACACATACATATATACATATATACACGT